>QZLH01000043.1:167920-201737 GCA_003833135.1 Oehlia diaphana
AAGTCTATAAAAATAACTCAAAATAATATCACAATAATTTTTTAATGTTTTTGCTATTATTTTATTATTATAATATAATTAACTTTAATATTATTTTAATAGTATGTTAATCTCAAAAATATCTTAAAAATATATTGATATATTTTAAAAATTTTACAAAATAATTGCACAATTGTTTTGAAAGCAATTGTATCTAGGTCTAAAAAATATTTCAAAAAATTGGCTATTTTTAGTAAAGAAATTTATCATACCTCATCCACAAATTCTAAAGTAATGTCTTTTGTATTATTTAATTTTTTCAGTATTACAATCATATTTTGACCTACTCTTATCCAATCCTGAATACCTTTATTCCAATATATTATAATTCCATCAATCCATTTTGCTTTATACTCATTTTCTGCAATATATTTAATATTATAAAATTTATTATAAGGTATCCATTCCAATACCCCTTTCAAAAAACTATAATGAGTTGATAATTGAGTATCTTGAATAAATTTATCAATATCATCATTATCACTAGTCCAATTATTGAATTTTGTTTAAAATGTATTGAATTACATACATTATTGCATTTTTTACATTTTTCATCTAAAACCATCATATAATCTTTTGTTTCTGGATCTTGTGTTATTCCATAAGCTTTTTTAATCTACAAAGGATAATATATTAGCAAAAAATTAACATTTATCAGAAATTTTAATAAAAAATAAATGTTATACCTCATTCGTAAATTCTAAAGTAATATCTTTTGTATTATTTAATTTTTTCAGTATTACAATCATATTTTGACCTACTCTTATCCAATTCTGAATACGTTTATCCCAATATTTTATATTTCCATCAATCCATTCTGCTTTATATTCATTCTTCGCAATATATGTAATATCATAAAATTTATCATAAGATATCCATTCTAATGCTTTTTCCAAATTCATATGAGATGATAGCTGAATATCTTGAATAAATTTATCAATTTCATTATTACCAATAGTCCAATTATTGAAATTTTGTTGAAAATGTATTGAATTACATATAATATCGCATTTTTTGCATTTATTATTTAAAACTATTATATAATTTTTTGATACTGGATTTTGTGTTATTCCATAAGCAATAGTAACCTATAAATATTACAAATTAGCAAAAAAAAATTAAAATTTATCAACAAATTTAATAGAAAAATAAATTTATCATACTTCATCCACAAATTCTAAAGTAATATCTTTTGTATTATTTAATTTTTTCAGTATTACAATCATATTTTGACCTTTTCTTATCCAATTCTGAACAGATTTATTCCAACCTTCTATATTTCCATCAATCCATTTTGCTTTATACTCATTTTCTGAAATATATTTAATATTATAAAATTTATTATAAGGTATCCATTCCAATGCCTCTTTCAAAAAACTATAATGAGTTGATAATTGAGTATCTTGAATAAATTTATCAATATCATCATTATCACTAGTCCAATTATTGAAATTTTGTTTAAAATGTATTGAATTACATACATTATTGCATTTTTTACATTTTTCATCTAAAACCATCATATAATCTTTTGTTTTTGGATCTTGTGTTATTCCATAAAATTTATTATCTATTTTTGTCTATTAATATAATAATTAGTAAGAAATGATAATTTATCAAAATTTAAATAAAAAAAAAAATTAATCATACTTTGTCCATAGATTCTAACATAATATTTTTTGGATCATTTAATCTTTTCAGTTCTACAATCATATTTTGACCTTCCCTTTTCCAAATTTTATTTTTACTATCCCAATCAATTATGTTTCCATCATTCCAACTTGCTTGGTATCTGTCTTCTCCAATATACTCAATATTATAAAATCGATCATAAGGTATCCATTCTAACGATTTTTTCACATCATTATGAGCTGATAGTTGGGTATATTGAATAAAATTGTCAATATCATTATTACCGCTGGTCCAATTTTTGAAATCTTGTTGAAAATGTCTTGTGTAACATATGCAATTACATATTTTACATACGTTATATGACAACTTAATCTTTCTCTTTTTATCCATTAAGCTTAAGTAAATAAAAAAGAAGATAACAAAAAAAAAATTTTTTTTTGTTTCATCCAGCCTATTTATGTATTTTGCGTAGATTATTCTTATGTATGGTTGTGTCAATATGCATTTTTTTTAATCATGTGTTTCTACTGATGATCTCTTGCATACATTACACCACTTATTTAATTTGTTACACAAATATTACAATAATGAATAGTATTTAAATTTCGCATTTTATTCATGTATGACACGTAATTTTATGCCACTAATACGTACAAGTACAAGCTATATTAAATTTTAAATTTTTTGTACCTCATTTTAAGAAATATTCCTAAAATATTCTTAACGTTAAAGAATCGCTAAGAAAAGCAAAAGTCAACAATTGTTGTACGAAACATGATTACATTTCGTGTGATTAATAATTTGTGAAGTCACAATGTGTGCTTTTTTTTGCTATATCTTTAAATAAACATAATTGAAATAATTACAAAAAAAAAAATACGAATAATATCTAATATATATTTACTTTCTATCACTATCCACTGTCACTTTAGTAGTATTTGTCCGTTTATTTAATGGTACCTAGGCTGATTTGCATAACATAATTGCATATGCATTTACTGCACTCCTATGCACATCATTAGTAAGAGCACATTTGAAACATTTGAAAAGTCACACTAAAATAAATGGATCTCCGCTAAGCCACCGGGATCAACATTCCAATACCCCCAGTTCCCCAGGAAAAAAACAAATCATAATAACAAAACTTCTAATCATTTATAAATATGTATCTTATCGTAAAGATTATTTTTATCAAAGTATTTCTAATCATAAATAAATAATTTTTTTTCCCTTAATATAACGATTTAACAAACAAGAAAAAATTTGTATCTATTTTAGCAATGTAAGATTATAACATTTATAAAATTTGTTTATTATAAATACTCTTTAGCTTTGTTAAATTTTCTCATCAAAAAACATACAAAATTTCGAAGAACAAAATAAATCAATTAAAAAATTGTATTTTCTCAAATAAAAGTACGTATAAACTTCTAAACCAATTATCATTGTTGTTTATAAAGTAACGAAATCTTTCAGACATACGTATGTAATTCATGGCCAAAAAATAATATTTTTTTTTTAATATACATTTTTTTTTTATAAAAATATGCTTCCACTTTTTTTGTTTTTTTATTTCATTTAATGCTTCATAACTCATATCATATACTAAAAATCTAAAAACATATTTTAAGCAATATCTCAAAAAAAAGTTGATGTACGACATTAACGGATGATAAAATAAAAAAAAAAAGAATAACTAATTATAAAAGAGTTATGAATTTTACTTATGGAAACTATATTACTGAGTGATAATTTTCTTATTGTCTTTAATCAACAATATCACATTTTCCTTTAAGTTTTAACAAATTTTTTCTTCGGGAAAATTTGATTGAGATTTTTTTTAGTGTTTGGATTTTTGGATTTACTACAGAACGCTGGGTGAGGCAGTAGCAAAATTGTATTGCACCCGTAATAAAATTATTACGCAACAATCTTTAATATTTACCTCAAAACTTTAACGTACAATACAATAAAATACACATAAACTGTATAGACAAAATCGACAAAATAATACGTCAAAATGAAAACTGAAATATTTCCGATTTAGAGTTCCTAAATAAATTAATTCTGTAAAATTTATTATGTATTTATACGATAAAAATTTTTATTGTAAATTAATTGCATCAAATTCTTTTTCTATAACATAATAATAGGAATTTCAATAGTTTAAATTTAAGCTTAAGGTTAAGCTGTTTCAAAAAAAGAACTTAAACGTACTAGTATAAATCTCCTTATTACTCTTTATAATAAATAAATCCTACGCACACTTATTTAATTAGAATCAGTTTAAGCATGAGAAAATAAACATTCCCTGCAATTGTTCACATCAGAATCTTTACAAACATATAATGAATTAAAGATAACAACTTTTAGTATAAAATTTTCAATTTAAAGCTTTTAAAGCTATTTCTTCGATTTATTAATTTAAGAAGTTGTCATTTTAAATCATGCAATTAAATAAGGTGTTGAGAAAATTTTAAAAGACAAGTTAGCCTCATAAATTCGATGGAATTACATACAGATTATATTTTGATAAATCCTTCGCTTTATCGTTATTGTAAGATAATTTACATTGAATAATAATTCACAAGAAACTAATTTATTTGTGATTTTCTTACTAGGGTTAATTTTCTCAAGTTTATTTTTTAAATCAAATGCAAATCATAAAAAAAAATGATTAATAAGAAGATACTAGGACATAATAGATACAATATCGTAATTGAATTTGTTACATTAATTTTACAGATATGTCCTTTTCAGTTCTTATTTCTATTTTCATAACAAATTCCAAGATTATTTAATTGTTACCACTAAAAAATACTAAAAAGTTATAAAGTTCTTTTCACTTATAAAAAATATCATAATTTCATGCAATGCTTCGGTCATAATTTGTCAAAGAATTATCGTAAGAATAATATATTAAAATATTAAAATACTAAAATATAATTCCAGCTAGATGAGTGTTTATAGTATTCATGATAATATCGTAACAAATTATGTTAGTAGTATTTAAATTAGTATGTTAAATAAACATGTTTATTTATACATGCATAATAAATAATAATACAATTATTGATGGAAGGTAACATATACGCCCATAATTTATAATTTATTCGTTAATAATAAATTATTCATAAGATATGTTAAAGCTTTCAATTTCTTCAATAATATAAACTGTATCAGTCTTTAAATTATTTTCATAATTATAGCTATTATTATTAGCATGTAATCTTACATTGTCCATAGATAATGAACCCCAACCAAAATTAAATCCATTATTATCACCAACCAATATGGCTTGAGATTTATTTATTACCCGGCTTATTTTCATATGTTTAGTATCTTCACTATTTTCAAATGAGAAAATAAAATTATCTGATGAATTATAAAATCGACGATTACTATCATCAGTAATAAAATTATTTCCTAATGAATAAAACCCGATAGAACTATATCCACCAAAAACTTTATTTGTATCTTTAACTTTAATTAAAACTAAACTTTTTATTCGTCCATTACATTTTTTTCTAAATGATTCATTACTAATTCCATCATGACTACCACGATAAATAAGTTTAAAATTATACGATTGATCATTTCTATTACGATTATACATGGTATCTTTTTTATCAATCCAATTAATTATTATTTTTGAAAGTTTTGATTTGATGATATTTGATTCAATTTTTCCTATTTCAAATGAATAACCAGTTCTAGGTGGTAAAATTGTGCTTTTAGGTAAGGAATCTTTATAATAAAATTCTTCAATTTCTTCATAAATATTATTAGGAATAATAATTTTATAAGGACGAACTTTATCAAAAAAATCTGCACGAGAAATTTCCGTAAATCGAATGAGAGAAATAAATTGATTTAAAGTTTTCTTCAATTCTTTATAATCCTTATTATTCCATTTCATTCTATTAATATCAAGACCAGAAGTTTGTTCAATACCCCATTTAATTAAATAATCCCAAACGATAACTTCTTTAATTTGTAAGTCGTCTCTTTCAAGTAAGTTAAAAAGTATTTCCTTATTTATTGAAGTAAAGATTTTTGAAGAAAAAAATGGTAGAGGATTTTCGCAAATAGATTCAAAACAATAATCTTGCAATTTTTTACAATTATCAAGTCTAAACACAGCTTCAAGAACAAGAACAAAATTTTCATGAACCCATTTGGTTTGTTTTTCGATTAAATAATCTTGAACATGATTAAATAATTCTTCAAGAAGTAATTCATCAGATGCAACTATCAAACCAAGAATATTTTCACCTGATTGTTTATTTAAATCAAGTTCACCAGTATAAATATATCTAATTAAAAATTATTTATATTAATAAATTTAAATTTCAATAATTTTATAAATAAAAAAAATAAAATAAATAATCCTCACTTCAAAATCATATGAAAAACAGTTGGAGTAATATTTGGTTTGTTAAATATAATCATATTATCCTTCTTTGTAATCCAATTTGTAGAAAGAGCACTTTTAAAATAAGGAGAACGAGCACGTAAAATAACTGAATGTGCACGAAATTCTTTTATATTTTGGTTTTCACCAACTTGAATAATGACATTGTAATCATCTGCATCATCTAATATTAAGGAAAGGTCTTCTGAAAGACGAAAGTGAAAATTTGAAGCCATTTTTTTTTCTTAAAAAAAAAAAAAAAAAAAAAAAAGTGCGACATATTTATTAGGTTCATTAATGTTATTTTATGGAAATAACCATGTGATTTGACGGCTTAACGTTACACGATCTGGTTGATCTGCAATGTTTTTAATTGAATTTGACAACGACCAAAATTAATTTTATATCATGAGGAACTTTAAACGATTTATTGTAGCTAATCAATTTTCTAAATTGAATATCATTCAAACTCTAAAAATGTTAGTGTATAATTAGGATATCGAACTAAAATTGGTCTTAATTAAATAGATACTAAAGTAATATTAACGAAGATAGAACAAATTAAAGTAAAATCGTAAAAATACGGTATATAAGAAATAGAGTTTTTTTTTTAAAGAAAAAAAATATTTGGTACAGACAATTTGAATTATTATTTAGGGACCGTAGATAGTACTGTACAACTTTGGCGCAAATCATAACAAATTTTGGTAGATAGAGATATCTGTAATTTATTATATATTCAATTTATGTATTTCCTTTTTTTCAAAATTAAATAAAAAACCAGTACAATCCAATCATTTATCGTAAAAAAAAAAAAAAAATAAAAGTTTTATTAAAGGTAATGTAATATTATTTGATTATTTTTAAATTTATATCATACAACAATGCTCACGATTTTGGTATTACCATTTTGAACATCATTTTTTATTTTACTTTTTTTTTTTAAAAAAAAAAAATCATTTATTACCACATTAGCCCTGTTCATTTCCGGTCGGTTGCATTTTTCGGTCGTACAAAAATTATCCAATAAAATTTTTTTATTTTCGATCGCAAATTGATCTGCTATAGATTGAAAACTCCTTATATTGATATATATTTTTTTCTTAGTCACTTAAACAGAAATTATCTAATTTTGGTTGATTATGTTTTGGGGTTCGTCCAAAAAACCCCAAAAAAATTGGGCTAAAAGTTCAGAAAATGGTTGCGTTGTACAAACTTATCAGCACAATCAAAATTAACTTGCGACCGACTGGAAATGAACAGGGCTATTATTAATTAAAAGTGTGTTTGTTCCGATTGTTGCGCAATGTAAAAAAAAACGTGGCAAAAATACTCTCTTTTACTTCGCCCTCATTAATAAAGCCACGGATAATTGCGGCTCAAAAATCAAAATCTCGCATTTTCACATTATTAATTTAAAGTGGCTCTACTCTTCAATTGTGGATTTTAATATGCCGAAATGCAGAAAAACGTGGCAAAAACACTCTTGTACGCCTCATTTACTTCATATAATATGAAACGATGTAATTATGAAATAATTTGAAATACGTGTTACTATAGAAATTTTCTTATATAAACACTTTGAGGAAGAGGAGAGAAAATTTCTTATAAAAAATTATCGAACAACGAATTAAAAAAATTTTATTTTTTGTAACTTACATAAAATCAAATATGCAATTAAAATACTTTTTATTGATTTTTATCTTTACTATTATTATCAGCGGGTAACTAATATGCAATTATTTTATGTTAAAGTTTTCTTCTTTTTAATATTAATTATTAAATTGGAATTTTTAATAATATTATAAAAGCTTGTAATGCAGACACAGAAGCATTTAAAAAACGGAATGAGTATAAACGTGATGCAGAAACACAATATAACTTATGGAAAAGGAAAATCTAGAAATTGTAAAAAATATCCGGGTATTCCTGAATATATCCGGAATATGTATGTCGTTTGACCTAAAAAATGCAGGTTTTTTATATCTGAAATGTCTGGAAGAAATTTTTTAATACAGAATATTTCCAATTTTTTTAAAGTGGAAAATGTTTGGATAATGTTGAAAGAATTTTTAACAAATCGACTGAAATATGACAAATTTCGGGCAATATAAATAGGTTTGAACTAACATAATATAATAATAATAGCAATAATAGCAACAATAACAACAATCTTTAATAATAATTCTTATATTTTCATATTAGTTTTAATAATAAATTGATTTTATTTTATAATAAATTTTTTATAAAGAAAAAATAATTCTTCAAGTATTTTAATAATAAAAATATAATTATTAATAATATTTAGTTATGACTTATACATTACAAAATAAATTGCAAGATTTTTATCAAATAAATTTTATCTAGTTATAATAAAAATATAACAAAAATATGATACTGTAAAAATAATGCAAGTAATAAAAATTATGTATTTATTACTCGGTAAATTTTTGAGATGCTCGTACTGTCGTACTGTCGATCAATCCATTTTGATATCCAGTATTTTCTTGATATAATTCTTCATAATTTCCTTACCGATCATGGTTTGGTAAATTATTCAAAAATAATAATATTAATTAGCTTATTAATATCGTATACGGAACAAATTAAATATTAAGAAAGAAAATTATTTAAATATAAAAGATTCTTATTCGTTTACGCGTCCGGAATACATGTTCCAAATTCCAGAATCTCAGTATTCGTGAAACAAAGCGTAATACGATTTACTGCTCCAGAATACATTACTCAGAAAATTAAATAGTAGTGTAAACTATACCAATTTTATTAATCTCAAATGGAATTTGTACTTTTAATAGAAATTAAATTCAAATCGATTTTACAAGTGTAAATATACCTTAAAAAACATATTTTCTTATTAAAATGATAATAAAAAAAAAAATCATTAATATTATTCTTACTTTAAAATCATTTCAAAACAATTTGAACCTATATTGCCTAGTTTAAATTTGTTGATTTTTTTCTTGATATTTTCACGGGTGATGTCTATTTAAAAAGATGGTTAGTTTTGATGTGGCTTAAAATTGATCGACACATGAGCATAATTTTTGAAAACCACTAATTAATTTTTCTCCCAAACAAGAAATAAAGATAATTATTACTGCTTACAGTATCAAAAGATTAAGCCATTAAGTAATAAATATTATTTTTTTTTTTATCAATGAAGTAAAAAATGTTAATTTTATCAGAATATAAGTTCTACCTAAAAAAAAGAAACCCTTAGTCATGAGGTCATAACATTAACACAAAAATTCTAAATTAAGGAATATCAATTAGGGAAGATTTAACGTAACGTCAAATTTTTTTTTTTTTAAAAAAGAATAAATTTTTTTTTTCGATTGAGTATATTCGCTAAATTATAAGTGTTATATTTTTACTTAGAAAATATTAATAAAATGGATATTTCAGCTAAAAATTTATGGAAAGGATATGATGATAATATAGAATATCAGGTAAAAATATTATAATATAATAAACAATATAGATATTTTATTAAAGTTTTTTAATCTTTCATTTTGATAGCTTCATGCTACAATTTTTTCAACTGATTCAACTACTGAATCAAATGAAACTATTTCCGTTTTTGAAAGAGTAAATATTATGGATTTAGAAAAAAGAAAAGAAGTATATGGAGTATGTGGAGAATGTAATGAACCAGGTCAGGATATCTTTGGTGTCAACCTTGTAATGCTAAAAGATTAAAGGAAAATTTTAAAAATTGGACTAGTGGAAATAAAAATATTGATGAATTGATACAACAATCACAACTTAATGCTTTTTTTTACGCAAAATGTCTTGAATGGATACCTTTTGAAAATTTTAAAAATGTTACCTATCATACTAGAGGTGGTTTTAGTAAAATTTATTCGGCTGACTGGCCCGAAGGAAATATTTGGCATTGGGATATTGAAAATCAAAAATGGGAACGAGTTTCAAGGAAAGTTGCATTGAAAAGTTTAATTAATTCATTTAATAATATAAGTAATGATTTTTTAAATGAGGTAATTAAAATAAATCTTTGTTTATTAATATTTGTATTTTAATACATAATTTATTTATTAATATTTGTATTTTAATACATAATTTATTAACAAAATTTCTCTTTTTTAATGATTTTAGATTAAATATTATATTTCAGGTCATTTTCATGCTAGTAATACTGTTATGTGTTTTGGAATAACTCAAGATCCAAATACTAAAGATTATATGATGGTTTTAGATTATTATAAGGGAGGAAATTTGAGAAATACCTTAGTAGAAGGTTTAAAACTTGAAACTAAAATAGTATATTTATTTCATATTCTAGATGGACTTTCAGGTATTCATGATTCTGGAAATATTCATAAAGATTTTCATTCGGGCAATATATTACATGATAATGATGATGATGTACTATCAATTAGTGATTTGGGAATGTGTAAACCAGTACTAAATGATAATGAACAAAAAGGAATTTATGGAGTAATACCCTATATGGCACCCGAAGTTTTACGTGGACATCAATATACAAAAGCAGCAGATGTTTACTCATTTGGAATAATAATGAATGAACTTATGTCAGAAGAAATTCCTTATAATGATATTCCACATGATCATTTCTTGGCTGTTAAAATTTGTAAAGGATTTAGACCAAAAATTTCTGAAGATATACCAAAATTAATTGTAGATTTGATTATTAAATGTTGGGATGCTAAAGCAGAAAATAGACCAACTGCTAAAGAATTATGTCAAATATTGATAAAATATATATTTGACATTGATGATGAAGGTAGCGAAATTTATTTTCAAATGAAAGAATGTGAAAAAATTAAAGAAAATAAATTAAAAAACAGAACAAATGAAAATAAATCTAAAAATCTTCAAACACACCCACAAGCAATTTATACTAGCAGACTTTTAAATTTTGAAAATCTTCCAGAACCAGTTAATTCAACCGATTATTTATCTTCATTTCAAGGTAAATTAGCATTAAAATTTAATATGAAAATATAATTTATCAATTGATTTATTATTTCCTCTTAAATAGAACCTATTTCATTGTCATCAGCAAATCCAAGTAAGTTAGTTCACATTATTAAAGATTATTGTGATTATGATAATAATATTTATTTTCATTTTATTAATAGTCTCTGAATGTTTGGATAGTGAATTAAACGAATTAGGTAAGACATCTATTTATTAAATATTTGAAATTATTAGTTTGATTTAATTTATTATTTTTTTTATAAAAAAATAGATCTCAATCAAGACGATGATGAATAAATTTTAAGGAGTAAATTTATTTATCGCCCATCTGCCTCTAGGAAAAATTACGTAACACTAACCAAAATATTGGAGGGTGTCACGGGTGACAATGACATCATACGCGTGATGAATAAATTTCTTCAATTTTAAATTAGTATATTGTTCAAAAACTTTTAGAAGTTTCTTTTTGTTATATATTACTCCATTTTCTTATATAAATTCTTTTTTGATTTCGGTGCTTTTATTATTATATTATCTTGGCAAATTTCTTTATAAATTTTTTATTTTTATTATACAATGTAGCGACGTGACTTTGTTTGATCATAGAAAAATTAAATTTAAACTATAAAATAAATGCATCATCATGTTGTATACTATTTTATTCTCTAAATTTTTTAGTATTATTTTAATATTCTTTAACCAAAATTTAAATATCAAATTCGTATACACTTCGGATTGATTATATGATATATGCCAATTTCTTGCCGATATCTGTAACTTTTTCTTATTTTCGTAAAAACTATATACACATACTGATTCCATGCAACAATATCTAATAAATCACATCATTTATTTATATTCTATTAAAAAAAAATGTTTTATAATAAATGAGTTGTCAAACATTTTTTATTTACCGAACGCAAGTAATCAAAAATCAAAATATATAAATTTACTGTTGCTTCACATAATATAATACATCCAAAGGCCAAGTTTCATTGATAGGAAAAAATGCATTTATACTATATTACAGTAACAAGAGTTCATGTTTAAAGGAGAGGAGTTAGGACCATGAAGTGTAAAATATATAAAATATATGAAATGTGATTTATGATATTGGACTTTTTCATTTATAATATGACATTCGAATTTATATTAACTATATTAATTGAGTTAATTATGCAAATTTTTTAGTATTTTAATTTTATCATACCTTCAGAATTGTTATTTTTGTGCAGAAGTGAAAGATGTTTTTATATGAAAAGTTATGAAAAGTCCTATATAAAATTTACATACACTATTTTATATAATTTTAAAGACCCAACATGGATTTTATGTTATTATGTAAATGTAAAAATATGTATATGTAGATTTTTTACTTAAAATTCAAACATATTTCATATAGTTTAAATAAGTATTAATTAATATTATAAATTATAAATTCAGTTTAATATTTTATAGTTAAACTGTTTTAAACGAAATACAATCACATTGGGAATCAACATGAAATTATCAATGAATTTCCATTTTGATGTAAAACTAATTGATTTTTGTTTTTTTTTTGGATTTGTTATTTAATAATAATCTGAAATAAGAAATTTTATAAAAGATCTAATAATATCATTAAAACATTTTACCAAGCCTATTAAATATTAATTTCATAATTATGCCAGAAAGTATTCTATAAATTACTAACTTAATCATTCTATTAAGAAAATTTCCACTTTTTATCGTACAACTTAATGTTAAAATATAAAATCATTTTCTTTATTCTTTAAGATTCTTTATCTTAGTTGCAAGAAATTTTGTAGCAAATGATCCTTATATTTTAAAATCAAGTTAATAGGTATAATGATTGATATGCCACATTAATAATTATTAAATGTAACCATTTTTAATCCATTTTAATTAACGTTTCCAAAAATACTGAAAAATTCATACATACACAGTGATACACTGGTGACAATTTTAGTTTAAAATATCTAGTCATTAAACTCTGATTTCAAAAAAACTAATACTAAATATCAACAGCAATATTATATAAAGTAAATAACAATCTACTAAAAAAAGAATTTCATCTTTGTTTTTACATTAAAAATTACTTTGCCAATGAGTTAAATAAATACTTCATAATTTCATATATACAGTAGGTTGTCAACAGAAGCAAATAGCATGGGGTGATGATCACCGGTGACTGAAATATGATGATCGACCAGCATTAAAAAAATATAGTGCCGGTAAAAATTGATAATTCTGGCCAACGGTGATGTTCACCCCGGTGATTTGAAGTAAAAATCTTGCCAAAAAATTTTTTTATGCATAATTTATTTAAATTGTTAAAAAAAAGGGGACAAAAATTTAATAATTATGGTATCATTTAACATATGAAAATTATTGAACGGATAGCTAAATTTCATTGATTAAAAATTTTGAATTTACGTCGCCTTATATAGTTATATTCAATCTTTCATTTCCATTTTGTCTCTAAAAAAGCTAAATATTTAACCCTTTCTTTTTTTCATAATACGGTATGTTCTTTTGCATAATACAAAATATTTTCATTTTTACTATATAAGATCAAATTTTTTAATTAATAATTTCTCTATAAAATATAAAAAAAAAAATTATAAAAATTTGCTAAAATTATTTGATTTTAATAAGGAATTATTAACTATAGGATTGCGCATAATCCAGTTAATCCACAATTCTTGACGCCAAAGAGGAGTTAAAGCAAGAGGTTGAAGAGGTAAAGAGGAGGTAGAAAAAAATCGCAAAGAATTAGAGAAAGGAATTACGACATTAAATTAAAATACAACTTCAATTTTTAAACTCAGATCTTTATTTATTTAAAATCATTTACAAAACTATATGTATCAATATATAATTCAGAGAATCTTTTAACTATAATATTATGTAATTTAAATTCATTTACTTCGTCTTTTAAATAAAATATTTCATTATCCAATTTATCATTAAAAATAATAGCCAAATATTTAACCCTTTCCTTCTTCATAATATATTCCTTTATACAAAATAAAATATTTTCACCTTTATTTGAAATTATATTTTCAATTATTAATTTCTTAATAAAAGTATTTTGTGAATTTTTTAAAAATATTTCCAGATCACTTGTATTAAATAAAAATTTTAAACGTAAATATTCTAATTTAGAAGGAAGAACTTGTCCTAAATTTTGTAATGCATTTGAATTTATATCTATTTCAATAGTAAGATAATTAATATTATGTTGATTATTTTCAATGAATTGATAAATATTAGTATCATCAAGTATACCGGAATCAAAATATCTAATCTTTGTACAATATTTCATAATTAATTTAAATAACTGTCGTTTCGGTTCATTATATTCGTGACTTATAAGTCCAAATCCAAAATTTTCTAAACAATTACAAAATTTCTCTAATAATAATTGCAATGATTCAATGTGTAGTATTTTGTCTAAAAACAAAGATCTCAATTTAAAAGGTTTATTAACCTTAATAATTTGTTCAAAAAAATCAGAATTTAAAGAATAACAATAAATAAGATGAATAGATTCTAAAACATTCAATTGATCAAAAACCTCTTGTAAAATATTATTTAAATTCTTAAAATCAACATAATAAAATATAATTGTATTTAAAGTATTTAAACAATTAGAATTTTTTAATGATAATAAATTATAAAAAGTAAAATCAAATGTGATTTTTTTGAGATTATGTTGTGAATTAATTATTTGTGATGAACAATTTTCAATTAATGAACGATTATTGAAATCATGCATAAAATATTTAAAAAAAATTGATGAGATTGAATTGCAATTAGAAGATAAAAATTTTAATAATATAATAATATTATTTCTAAATGAAATATCATCACTAATATATAATTTTAAATTACTGATGTTGCATGTAAAATTTGGATTTTGTAAAATTAAGTCCATATTATCATTAAAATATTTATGTCCAATATCCGTAGGTAGTACTACTTCAAAAGAATGTAAATTTCCTTCATTTTCAATTAACACTTCAAATAAATACCTATAAACTAAGTTTTCTAGCTTCTCATTGCATTCATCAAGTAAAGTAACGACCCATTTACTAGCAGAATGACAAACTTTATATGTATCCAAGTATTTAATAAAACTGGGATAATTGAATAAAGTATTTGAAAGTATTAAATTATCATTAATTCCATATTCATTAAATTTTGCTTTTCTATCTTCATTTAAAAAGCATAAATAAGTTTCAATACAACGATAATGTTGGTTAGGAATTAAAAAAGGATCTTCCCATAATATTGGAATGGCAAGACGACACCATAATCTATTAACTAAAATACATGAATATAATGTTGATAAATCTTTTCTTAAATATTGTATAATTTTATCTGTTAATTCGGGTAAATCCCCTGAAAATACTTTTGAGCATGCCATGTTGGTAAAGGAAAGGGAGGTTGCTTTCGTTTTAATAATGAAATAAAATTTATCAATTTTCATAGTTGTACAATTTTCCATAAAAAGGCAACAAAGAACCAAAAAATTTACATGTAAATCATTCCTTTTTTTATTTATAATTCCGCACCCATGACACCCATGGAGTATAAGGCTAAACCTTTTGTCAATCGGTGTAATTCCGTTACAACGTACGACAGTGTTATGAAATATTACAAATGATCTAAATTTCGGAGAGATAATATTTATTATATCATGTGACCCTTAATGCAAGCCAAAATTATTTTAAAACAAACTGCGGTATCTAGAATTTTTGTATTTTAAAGTTATAGCAATTTTTTAAACTAGTCAGAATTTCTAAATTATATTCCAAATTAATTCTTAACTTCTAAAATATGTGTCATACATTTTATCATTTGTCATTTGCAAATGACATTTTTTTAAATGATATACTAATTCTTATGTCATCTAGATTACGTTATCCTGATAAATTAAAAAATTATCCGGATTATCCAATCCGAATATAAATCCGGATGTATCCGGATAGAACGGATAAGATTATATATAAGAAATAAATCAGTGATAATTTATTAATTTTATATAAAATAAAATTTTAATTTCGACTAGCAATATGAATTTTGCCTGAATTATGCCATTATTATAAATAATGAAAGTTTATGAGTTTTGTTATATTTATATACTATTTTCGTAGCTTAAAATTAATCAATTCATATCTATCTATTAAAAAAAAAAAATTTTTTTTTAAATCATGTATCTTCAGTAACTTGGGCTAAACGTATAATGGCGGTAAATTACAAAAACCCAAATTTCGTTTAGAGTCATGACAAATGTCAATTTCGAAAAATTCGGGCCGGCATTACATACCTAAACAAAACAACTTAAGTCAATTTTCTAACTGTAACTTTTCTAAATTTATTAATAAATTTCAGGTAAATATATCCAGAATGATACGTACTAATGATTTAATACACAATAAAAAAGTGTTTTTTAATTAACAAAAAAAAAAATAGGTGAAGTTCTTTCCACATGTTTATTTCTAATTAAGGAATAAAGTTAAAACTTCTATATCTAATAACTTTTATATATTGTTCATAAAATTTGTACTATTCTGAATTAAAATTTAATTTTTTTGGGACTAGATTGGTAAAAAAAAAAAAATATTTTATACATTTCTTGATTTGTATTTAAATAATTTTTTTTTTTTTTATAATTTATCCAATTATTTAAACGAGTAGCAAAATATTTTACACATTCCTTAGTTTGTAATTTAAATCTAATTATTAAATATAAATTATCAAATTTTGATTTTGATCGATCGGCTTAAAATTATTTCAGCCAAACCGGATAAACAATACACAATTTTCATTTATATCCGTACTATCCTTCTCTTCAAAATAAAGTATTAAAAATGTTATCGTAGTTTTTTACTAGATTAAGTGAAAATTATATTGAAATTTTAAATGATGATGAATAACAATTGAAGTTGGTAATAATTAAAAAAACAATAATAATATTTTTAATATCAAGTTGTTACTAAACTTTATCTATATTTATTTTTCTATCCCATCATTTATCCACTTGTCTTCTTTATTAGATCTTATTGGTTTTTCTCTTTTCTATCTCTTATTATGCCGCTGTCTTTTTGTATCAAACTATGCAACACAAGTGTGCAATGTTTAAAACATAATTACACAAAGGCAAACATTTACTGCACCCCTATGCACATCAACCAAGTCACACTAAAAGCGATTTCCGCTAAGCCACCGTGATCAACATTCCAATACCCCGAGTTCCCCAAAAATGCCAGAATGAAATCTAGGAAATTTCAAAATATAGATAATGGGAAAAATGAATCGTCTAACAAAACTTCTAAGTTCTAACCACCAATCACCTACTATAACTTTCTACTATAATATGTAACTTATAGCGAAGCCCATTTTTTTTTTTATTAAAGTATAACGACTTATAAACAAAAAGAAAAATTTTATAATTTTAACATTTGTGAAGAACGAAGCAAATTAATTAAAAAATTACTGTATTTTCTCAAACAAAAATGCATAACAACTAAACCAATTACCATCGCTGTTTTTAAGGTACGAAATCATGAAATTTTATTCGGACATAGGTGTGTAATTCATGATCAAAAAAATAACTTTTTTTTTTTTTTTTTTTGTAATATACGTTTTTAAAATAACGATGTGCTTAACTTTTTTGTTTTTATCTTTATTCATATAATGGTTCATAAAATATTCTAAATAATATTTCAAAAAGGAAAACCTTTACAGTATATATGCCACGTTTAATAACAAAAAAGATAAAATAAAAAAAATAAAAAGAACTTATTTAATGTTGTACGATTTATAGGCGAGATAGATTATAAAGTTTAACTAACTATAAAAATATGTGTTATGGATTTTTCCATACGGAAACTATATTTTCTTATTGTTGTGTCTTTATTCTAATCAATATCGGTGTTTCATATTGATTGATAAAACTAGCATCAACTAAGTCTCCAAATTTTAGCGGTTCTGATGAATTATGTTTATATGCCTCAATCAAATCCATTCTGTAATTATCTAGCCCACTCAATTTTGTAGTAGCCTCTTCTACTAAATCAAAAACATCCTCCCCATTAAATACTATTTTTATAGCGTTTTCATTAAATTTCACCCAAATTTTTTTCGTACCAGTATTTCTTGTTGAAACTTGCCCGTTAACGTTAATTAAATGTTCTTTAATTCGATTTAACCTTATTTTAAAATTTCCTGACTTTTCTAATCCAATTACATTCTCAATTTCTGTTAAACGAGTTTCTAGATTTTCCTTAAAATCTTCGAAAGTTTGATTATTTGAAATTTCATTTTCTCTTTGTTTAAAATAATGAAATATAAACGGAATTAGCTCATGTTTCTTCTGAAACAGTATTTCCCTATCTTTATAATATGCCTCTGCATGTTTAATAAAGATAGGTATTAATCCTTGGTTTCTGCTCTTATTTCTGAATCTTGATTCCAAAATTTCAAATTTTTGTGTTCTGCCATTTAAAAGATATTCTGCAATAAATTCTTCGCAAAGTACTTTATTCTCTTGAGATATTGGTTCTGGGTTAAAATCATCATTATAAATGATTTTTCTGGTGAATACTATAGTAAGTACCTGTATTAGTTCAGGTAATTTTTTAAATTCACTACTCATTTTTTTCACAATTTTTAAGAAATACTTTCGTTTAAAAAAAATTTTCACATAGATTTTTAGCTTATTTTTTGTACAACATGCGTACATACGCACTTAGAACTTGTAGAATTCATGTGATTTTACGTTACTTTTTCCAAATAAAGTCATACTAAACAATTACAGTAATAATCTTGTATATCAAATTCTATTCACGGATAAATTGAATGGACTTTGTAACAAGATCTTAATAATAAATTTTTCGTTGATAAATATATCATTCGTCCTAGTATTTAAACATACAAGAAATTTATTATTTGTAATATAACTACTTAAAAAAAGGACTTACAGTACAATATTGGTGATAGCGAATTTGACAAATCATCAGAGGAACGTGTTTAAGTTACTGTAATCTAGTAATATCTAAGCCGCAAAAATTATCTTCTTGACCCTGTACCACTTACTTTCTTAACCCACATAATATATTATACAATAAGCTGGTCAAGAAGATAACATGAGGAGGGTCAAGAACGTAATTTTTGTATCTAAGCCCTTTCCCGTCATCCTTTGAAAATATATGGAAAAATATATTCAATTAAAACAATAATATTTATAAATAGTAGAAATGGCAGAGTCAAAAGTCTGCTGATCTGCAACAGATCCTCTGTGGTTTTCAGTAGGAGGTTAGCCATTTTGCAGCACACCCCACTGTTTTTAGCAGGTGCCTCCGTGCGGAAGGTGATGGGTTGCACAAAAAGATCAGCACAAAATTGCCTTTTGCTATACTGGTTGGGAAATTATAATTCACTAATCATGATTTGCGCTCTTGTACCTCTAAAAGATTTACGCGACTCCTCTTGCCTCTTTCTCTTCCTTCGTGTCTATCTGGGAAGTAGATGAAATGTACAAGATTATCAATTGACGGGCATTGGAACACAAGTTGTGCTTATCACTGATACATTCGAAATGTTCTGCTTAATTGAGGCTTTCTGATAAGTACAAAATTTGACTTACATAATGAAATTCATTCACACCAACACTCAGCTATAAAACTTATGAATACTTTATTTTTCAACTCTCACGAATATATATGACAAACTTCTGTTAACAAAGCAAATTTATTATAGCAAGTGCATAAAAATAAACACATCAAAGTGTATAAAAATGAGAAGCTAACATAATTATGTTAAGCCTAAATAAATCTTTCAACAACAATATAAGAACACGTAAAATTTATCAAGTAATATAAGAATATTCGTCACTTTCATTTCAAATTGTTCGTATGGGGTTAAATAAATAAAGACTCTCTCGTAAATAATGTTCAATTTGCTTTGACTTGATTTCTGTATCGTTCATTTCATCCGCAAATTCATTTAACTCCGCCACACCACTAATTTGCATGTTAGATGCGCTTAATAATGGTAAATCCTCATTAAATACATATTCATACCCACTTCCCGATTCCTAATCGGTTCTCAGGCTCTACATCCACATTATCTGCATATACTTGTAGTATTTGGAGCGCTTCTTCATGAGAAGTTTGTTTATATGAATGAATCTCCTTGTCGAAATTCCCAAAAATTCCCAGAAATCATTCAAATCAGTTAAAATTGCGAGAATATTGTAGTTCGACCAGTGATTTGCAGAGATTAATTCCTCTTGCGTTTGGAATCGTGATTTAGAATAGATGTCAAAGTGTTTTTAATTCTATTACTGTCTTGCACCCAACTACTTCTTGCTCCATACGTTCTGGATATCCTTTTCTTAAAATCGCCACACTCGTTGCTCCCTTCAAGCCAAATGGCAACCATTTCTGGTTTTTTAAGTTTAAGAAATTTTTATTTCTTTTCGCATTGTACCATTCAAGCCTATCTAGTAAAGTTATATTTGTTTTTAGGTGTTTCAAGTATTCGTTGGCTTGCGCATCTTCTGTATGCTTATTCCAGGTGAACTTTGAGAAATCTCGAGAAATATTCATTATTTCAATCTGTCGATCATGCCAATCAATAACAGTAAAAGTAATATTTAAATGGTCACGTATTTGTTGCAAAGTGTCATTATCTATCCCAGAAAATACTATCGAATTAGCTTCTTTCAATTTGTTTCAACTTTTTCCATTCGATATTCCAATCTTTGATAGTCTGAAAGAAAACAAAAAGTTACGAGAGAAATATTATTAGCAATCAGAAAAGCGATACAGAAACAATAAAGGATGACGACACAAATATTTACTTTGATATTCATCTAAACCATAGGCATGTGATTAAGAACATAAAAAGATTTAGTCATGGCATCACAAGTAGTATAACGGCATTTTATAAAATTATTTGATAACATACCGGATATAGTACTAAGGAAATCTTTTAAAAGATGTTTTGCAACTTACAAGAGCCAAAAGCAAACAATTTTCTTGTTCTTGATTTTTAATTAGATAAACTTTGAGTTTGTTAGCTTCCGCTTATTTAAAATCAAAGCTATTAACAACTTCAAAAATGTTAGACATAATGTATGTAAATTTATTAGTTGGAAAATGAAAACGATCTTTTGGGGAGGTTTATTAAAAAGTACTATTCGGAATAAACTTTTATAAACTTTATTAATTATGTAAACGTGTTGTAAGTCTGAATGAACTTCATTAAACTTCATACATTGATTTTAATCATTAGTTTTGTAAGTCCGAACTCTAAAGCATGATTCGTTACATCAGTTAATACTCTTATTTACTAATAGTTTGCTTTAAATTTCGTCATTTTGCGTTATTCGTAATAATACATATAATTTTTTCCGATGCTACACAAATTTATTAATAATTTCAGATTCAGAAGTTGAAAATATTAGAGAAGCGAATGAAATGCATGATGCTATTATAGAGGGAAGGAGTACGCAGATCCTAGACCATTTAATGCGAGTTCTAGCATCAAGTTATTTCTTTGCTCTTTCTACACCTAACTTGTTTCTATCTATATCACTAACTACAAGAGTTGATTCTTCTGGAAGCTTTCACACGCCCTACTACAACTCCAGATTTTGAAATAATTTATCCACCTATATATACAATATTTTTGCCTATATATTATTTGCACTCTCTCCCACATAGATCATGAAAAGATTATTCTTTGCAAGAGAACTTTCCTGATATTAAGTAATTTCGAATCTACAGTATAAATTCTAGAGATTAGCAGATGAGGTAAAAAAATAAGAAGTGTACTATTTCTGATTCACACTTAATCACTACGATTCATTTGGCAACATTTAATTCCGCCTTTTAAGAATGTGTTGCTTAATGCATTGTAATAAATGTGTTTTGATTTTTTTATCACTAGTACGATACTGCGCCAAACATTGAAAATTCGGCGCTTATATAAGATAAATTTTTTGATATACTGCGCAAGACTTTTGCTGCGCCGTTACATGTGACGAGATTCATATAAATAATTTCATTGCGTCTATTGTTTGTCAATGATTTTCTCGGCGAAGATCAAGAAGAGTAATATATCCAAATTTTCATGGACGTCTAATATAATAAAGATTTGATTAGATGATCTCAAATGGCTAGTGCGCATAATCAAGCATACCATTAATTTTTATTTGCAGTTATTTTCAATTATTTCACGATGTTTTTGATCGATGATTTGATATAGTGGTAAGATTTATGGTTTATTAATTTCGCTTGATTTTGTTTTATTTGTACAAGGCAGACAAAAAGAATCACTAACCAGAACCTCATTCTATTATAATTATTTGTAGCCTTAGAACTAAGAATCGAATTTGGAATGTACCTCTACGCCATCACGAAGATCGATCACAAAATTATTACAATTTGCAAAGCACGGGTCTAATGTTGACAAATCGGCATCAAATTGGATGGCGCTGATCACATGCCTTATGAATGCCGATTGTGCCAATTAATGGCGCAAATTGGAATATAACCAATGCTAATCAGGATGCAATATTGACTTTGAATAGTCTAACTATTAAAACTAATTTATATATCAATTATATCAATTGTACAGTATCAGAATTTATCGATAATATTAAATTATTAATTTAATAAGTAAAATTTGCACAAATCGTAATACTGCTGATTAGACTTTATTCTAACAATTTATCTCTATATGAATATCTGATTGAAATTGATTTATATTATATTGTAATATAATTAAATATAATTAAATACCATTTTCAAAAAATTGTTTATTTAAATTTAAATTTACAAAATAAAATAACCAACATATTAAAGTCCTATAATATATAACACATAAATGATATTATTTGCAATTAATGTTATTTTAAAATAATCAAATAACTGCAAAAAAAAAATAAAAGAAACGTTAATAAATGTTTCTTTAAAATTGAAGTTTCGAAGTAACACTTTCGAAATTTATCATCTGATATGATGCAAATGGTGGACCCTGCTGAAAACCACAGGGGTCTCACTGTTGTAGATCATAAAACGGTTTGTCATATTTAGAAGTAGTAAGTTTAATATATTTCCGTTGTTAACAAATACATATTAATTTATAAAATTATAGATTATGAATTGATGGATTTGGTATTTTAATTTTTAATATTTTGTAAGATTAAAAATATAAATATAAAATTGAATACTTTTATAAAAATATATTCATTCAACGTTTTCAGTAATAATATTTATGGTTTATATTTATGTATTAGAATTTTTTTTTAAAGTTACAAATTTAGATTTATAACTTTATACTATATTATGGTGAATAAATTGAGAATCACTAAAAAATACAATTATTCATACGATTCTTGTTTGAAACCTTTATGTGATTAATATTCTAATCCTTTTATTTAATACTACCCAAAAATAATAGAGGAAACTGTACATTATGTCATTTCATGGGTATTTCATGTGCATAAATAAACTTTTAATTCGAGATCAATTAATTATATAAATATTGTTCTTAATTATATGAAAAATATTGAATTTAGTATTTCGATTTTAAGTAATTGATACTATTTTGCTTAATAACAATACATTATAACTAACTTCCATAAATTCGTACTCAGTTAATTAATTCAATACGCCACTAAAAATATTTATAACAATTGTTAGCAAAAAAGATAAAAAAAATAACGTTTAGAAATTAATTGCATATTAAATTAAAAATTCGTACCCTATTATTTTTTTCACTTCCATCTCCATAACAAGAAACTTCCTGAGATCTATCACCTAATAAAACGGCATGACTGTAAAGTGCTTGTTTATTAGTACTAATATGAAAAAGACCAATAATATCACCACTCATCAAATGACCGGTATCATATGAGGTGGTTGAATTATAACGTCGAACAAGCCAATCAACATCGCTACCTCTATCTGAACACAAGGTCACTAAATATAGAATTCCGAATTGATTAAACTTGAATAAAAGACAAGCATAAATTACACAATTAATACAAAAATAACCTTGTTGTTGTTGTGATATTGGTGTAACTCTCTCATAACTAGTATCATGAGAATGTAAATAACATCCTGTTGCTTGATGTTTAAAACCAATAATATTATTAAGAGATATAAGATCTCCTTCATTTATATTTTTACCACTAGCTCCAGTTACAGTCCAAACATCATTTTTCAAATTTATTTCTTGACCACTACAAATAACCTTTATAAATCTATTTAGTAAATAAATTTTATGCTGTTAAATTTTTTGTAACATTGAAAAAAAAATTATTGTATACCATATATTGCTCATTATTTGGCCCCAAATCATATTTGATTCCTTTAGTAGACAAATATTTTCTAGTAGAAACGTGTACAAGGGCTATTTTTGACCCGTACACAATTGGTTTCTTCTGCGATTCATTCTTTATATGAAGATAATATGAAGATAAAAAAGAATTAGTGAGTAGTTGCGAAACCAATGACATGAAATTAAAAATATCTTACGAAAAAATCCTCCATCACTTCTTCAGCAGATAAACGCCAGTTGAAGTAACGAAAATTGCTTTTGCATAAAGATTACATTTAATTAGTTTATTAATTACATTATAAACTTTACTACAATTTAATTTATTATACCTAATTTCACCATTAAATCCTTTCCAGTTAAAAGAACGTCCAACATACAATGGTCCGTCATTAAATATAACTTTTTGTTCTTTAACTTTTAGAATGGAATAGAATTCGAACCATTCACCATCTATATAGATATCTAATCTTTTTTCGGGATCAGAAAGTGTATAAGCTATGTGGTACCATTTGTTTAATAAAAGTCCATTATCAGGTTCATAAATTCCAGCATCATGATGCCAGTTGCCTGAGAATCGAGCATTAAATCCAGATTTATCTTTTGCCAACCAGAGACTGGGGGTACGGATTGAATCTTTGGCACCTAATATATTTTTATTTATTTATTATCAGAAAAAATATCAGTTGAAATTATTCAAAACCAACCATAATCTTAGTGAATATTTCCTGCCTTTATGAAAAATTGCAGCCCAATCAGAATGATGATTGTGAATTTTTAGTCGTAATGTTACTGAAAGCTTATCCTTCACTGCAGGCAAGTCAGCATGCTCAAAAACTTGTTGATCTTGTTCTCTCATGGAAATAGGACCTGAAATAATTTCAGCCCATTCTTTAACAGCAAATTTCGGCATTATTTACTAAAAAAAAAAATTATAAAAATTATAAATTATTTCATATATAATAGAAATAGACAAATTAAACGGTTAATAGAATACAATTTTTTAAGTAACAGATTTTGTAAATGACCATGAAGAAAAAACAAATTTTCCTAATATGCGGCTATGAACCAACCTTATGTATTATAGCTCATGTTTGTGCGTTTGTGCGTTGAAGATCTTACAATATTAGTTTGTTTCACAAGGCTGAAATTTGCAGTCGATACACAAGGAATATAATCAATCTATAGATAATGGTTCGACTTTTTTTCCTCAAGCACTTTAACATAATTTATCATTCTGTTTCAATCTTTTATTGTATATGTTCTCCATATTTTAAGACCCTTTCTAATTTTTTTGTCTTTTTTGAGCTTCCAGATAATTCTGTTACTGTTTTCGAAATTGGTATATATTAATTGTCGACCAACAGAAAAAGTTAACTTGTTAAAATGAGAAGTCTAATCTGAAAACTAAAAATAATTTTGTGTAAAAGAAAAAAATTTGGCAAAGGAAGTTGGAAAAAATCCAATTCTATGTCAGAAGTTAATTTACAATAAAGGATATGATTTGTACGTTCTTACAAATCAGAAAAAAAAACTATATGGACGAATAAGGAAACTGAAAAAAATTTATATAACAAAATAAAAGAAAGAAATGTGGTGAAAAAAAGAATAGTTTATATAGCTGTATTTATAACATATAAAATTATTTTTTAAGGTGAATAACTAAATGAAGCTTATAAAAGAAATAAACCATAGTATTTAAATTGATAACTTGTTAAGAAGTGGACGCATCAGAAATTTTATTCAGTTAGAAAAAAAAAAAAATTAGCTTATATTATTTTTAATCGATAAATAATAAAAGTTCACTTTATATTAACTTTTCTAATTATCTAATGGTACATTTCGATTTTTTTTATTTAAATAATTCTATACTTATTTTCTATTTATTTATTTTAACTTCTAGCCAAATAAATAATTTATCGTAGCACCCAGTTACAAAAACTAAATAGTAAAAGTAATAAAAATTAAAGCTTCTTTGAAGTAATAAAATTACATGGATTTGTGAATAATAAAAAAATTATAATTAATTGTTAATATTATAAAACTAAACTAATTTTCCATATATTATATTCTCAAAGCTAACAAAATAAAAAAAAAATGAAATTCAGGTTTTATTAATAACCAAATTATAAATTTCTCTGACAAAGATACTAAACATTATGCTTATCACAATAAATCATTTTGTCAGACTTTTACGGTGTAAAGAAAGTATGGACCAGGATATTGATAAATCTTTCTGGCATAGCTTTATTGAATTGTGCACCATTCGAAAATATTGAAGATATAAAACAAATTTATAAAAGTGATTTTAAAAAAGTGTATTAACTAATATTGTAATAGAATTTAAAAAAATAGAACGCGAATCTATGAATTTTAAATGAGTCACCGAATATATTATCTTAGTATTTAATGTAGTAGGGAAATGAGTAGAGTATTCTTTTAAATAATTTTATCAATTAATCCTTAACAATTATATTTACTGTAAACCTTTATTCTTATTCGCGATATTTTTGGAAAAATAATTTAAAATTTATTAAGAAAAAATTACTCTTTGCCTAAACATCTTAATACTAGCGCTAGTTACATTGATATTAACCAAAAAATGATATTTAAAACACTTTCTTTAGCTTGACGTTAAGTTACATATACAAATAGATAATTATGAGTTTTGAAATCAGAAATCAGATAAATGATGAATTATAAAAATATATTGATCTTAATATTAAATGCTAGATATAATATTCTTCAAATGACTTAAATGATTTAATAATTTATTAAGTATTATATTTGCTTAATAAATCAATACTCAATTAATTAATTCAATACGCCACTGAAACCCAATA
Source organism: Oehlia diaphana (assembly GCA_003833135.1). Lineage (NCBI taxonomy): Eukaryota > Fungi > Glomeromycota > Glomeromycetes > Glomerales > Glomeraceae > Oehlia > Oehlia diaphana. Next base: position 195,188 of record QZLH01000043.1, read on the forward strand.
TTATATAACAAATAGAGTATTAATTTAAATTAAAAAATAATTTCATATAGAATTATAGAATTGAATATTTGTACCTTATTATTATTTTCACTTCCATCTCCATAACAAGAAACTTCTTGAGATTCATCTCCTAATAAAACGGTATGACTGTAAAGTGCTGGCTTATTGGTATTAATATGGAAAAGACAAATGATATCACCATTCATTAAATGACCGGTATCATATGAAGTGATAGAATTATAACGTCTAATAAGCCAATTATCATCCATACATCTATCTGAACACAAGGTTACTAAAATATAAAAATTTTAAATGGTTTAAACTTGAATATGAAAAATAAAGTATTTAATATCATATACTGTACAATGCATTAATTATAAATACCTTGTTGTAGTTTTGATATTGGCGTAACTCTCTCATAACTAGTATTATGAGAATGTAAATAACAACCTGTTGCTTGATGCCTAAATTCAATAATATTATTAAGAGATATAAGATCCCCTTCATTTATACTTTTACCATTAGCTCCAATTACTGTCCAAACATCATTTTTCAAATCTATTTCCTGACCACTACAAACAACCTTTATAGATTTTATAATTAAGTATTTATGATGTCAAATATTTTCTAATTTTACTATAAAATAAAAAATATTACACAATACCATATAGTGCTTATTTTTTGGAGCAAAATCATATTTAACTCCTTTAGTAGTTAAATATTTTCTAGTAGATACATGTACAAGAGCAATTTTTGATCCGCATACAATTGGCTTCTTCTGAGATTCATTCTTTTTTTATAAAAGTAACAAAAAATTATTAAGTACTAATTATAAAACTAATGATGATATGAAACTAAAAAAAGCTTACGAAAAAATCTTCCACTACTTCTTCAGCAGATAAACGCCAGTTGAAATAACGAAAATTGCTATATTTGTATAAAGGTACATTTAATTTAATATTTTTATAATTTATATTAATTTAACTAAAATTTTAAATAATACCTAATTTCGCCAATAAACCCATAGTAATTGTGAGCACACCCAATATGCAATGGTCCATCATTAAAGATGACTCTTTGGTCTTTAACTATTGGAATAGAATAAAATCCAATCCATTCACCATCTACATAAATATCTAATCTTTTTTCAAGATCAGAAAGTGTGTAAGCTATATGGTGCCATTTGTCTAATATAAGTCCATCACCAATTTCTGAAAATCCTACATAATTACTCCAGTTGCCTTTGAATCGAGTATTTAATGCGGAATTGTTTTTCGTCAACCAAAGGCTAGGAGTACAATCTGATGATTCCGCACCTGAATATATTTAAATTTTATTCAATGATCTGAAAAGACACTAGTCAAATTATTCATCATAGATTCATTGATAATTAACAATACCCTTATGAAAAATTGTAGCCCAATTAGAACGATGTTTATTAATTTTCAATCGTAATGTTATTGACAACTTATCATTTACTGAAGGCAAATCAGCATGCTCAAAGATTCGTCTATCTTGTTCTCCCATGGAAATAGGATCTGAAATAAGTTCAGCCCACTCTCTAACAGCGAATTTTGGCATCTTTTCTAAATAAATAAATAAATAAACAAATATTGAAGCATTTCATTCATGAATAAAAATAAATTAATTAAATGATCAATAAAGTGCAATATTTAAGTATCATATTTTGCATACGAGTATCATTACCATGAAAAAAGAAAAAAATTAACTTTGAAAATATGTAAAATGCTATGAATCAACCTTATATATTATAGTTTTGTGTTTGTGTATGTTTGAAGATCTTGCAATATTAGCAAGTTTCACAAGTACTAAAATTTACATGAGGATACCGTACACAAGATCATCTTTCTAGATAAACTGATAAAAAAAAAAAAAAAAAATAGTTATCATGAAATTTAAACTTATCAAAATTAGAATTAGAACTCTAACCTGAGAGCAAAAATCAATTTTTACAATTTAAACAAAAATTTGGTAAAAGAAGTTGAAAAAAATATGATACTACTACGTCAGATTACAGTATTAAAAGGAAATGATTTGAAATCAAAAAAAATTAAGTATGCTTCATGAATGAATAGTACAGCTGATGTAAAGTTATAATGACTAATATACTAGTAAAATTGAGAGGAATGTATGTAATGAAAAAAGAAAACCTAATGCAGTTATATTTTTGGGATACGCAAAATTGTTGGAATATCAATTAAAACTCCTTTAACGTTGAATTACCAAAAGAAATAAATTATAGGTAATTTCAAAAAGTGAATTAAATCTTATATAATATTTATATTTTATCGGTTTGACGGGACCGTTCATGCATTTTTATAATAAATTCCCGTTACTACCCAATAATTTTATTATTATGCTAATACATAGTAATATGAGATAACCGACCTAAATAACAATTATGTAAAATCTGCATGAACTTATGAGGATAACTAATAATGTAAGATATTCAGACCAATTAATTTTAAGTATTTAGTTTAAAGCTAAGAAAAAAAATAATAGAACAAGTATAATCATGTGCGGCGGCAAATATTACAAAGTATAAAAATTACGTCAACATTACATAATTATCGATCGAATAAGCTATCAAACTATACTTCATAATCAAACTCTTTTTAGGCCGTTTTACTAACTGTTGCAAAAAATTAATTATACTTGTCCGATTTAAAAATCCATTTGTAACCTCATACATTTTGTAAAACTTTTTAGTTTTTTGTATTTTTTAACTTGCAAAAGTTCACATTATATTAACTTTTTCTAGTACATTATTTAATATATAATTAATTATTATTTAAAAGCTAAAACACGATCGTAAAATGTAAATAAAATTGAAACACTTTTGAAGCATGTATTTTTGTATAATAAAAACCAATATTAAGTATTATGTTCATATTATAAAGATCAAAATTTTCTTTTTTATATAGAATTATTAAGTTTTAACAACAAAAATAAACTTAATTGAGACTCAAGTTCTAATAGCAACCAAATTAATAAATTAAATAAGTACTGTAAAATTAATTTTCTTGGTAAAAATACTAATCATAAAAATTCTTCACAATAAAATATTTTACTAAGGAATTATATTGCAAAGAAAATTTGAAACAATGAAAAAAACATGATTACTATAGGTAAGTTTATCTGGTTATGTTTTATAAAATGAATACTATTCATATAAGTTGGCAAAGTGGCTTTGTCAAATTTATTCTCAATAATAAATTGATAGTAGAGCAAAATATTATAAAAAAGATGGAAATTGAAAAAAGGACAATCTATAGATATTATTTTCTGGCGTAAGCATTAAATTTAATTTCTTGGTTTTAATGTAGGAAAAATGTGAGAGTATTGAGTATTTTTCAAATAATTTTGTCAAGTAACCCTTAAAATATATATTTATCGCTTTCTTATGGTATTTTGGTATAAACTAATTTAATTTATTCATAAATCATTATTTCCTGCAATGTTTATAAGAGACCTTTATTATAAATTCTATTTATAAATATTTGATACTGCTCAAAAAAATGACATTTAAAAAATTGTATTTAACTTGACGTTACGTCAAGTCATAGATAAACATTGATATTTGAGAAGTAGATAATTTAAGTAGTTATTGTATGAACTTAAAATAATAAATCATATAGAAAATATCGTATTGAGCGTTTGATTTAGGAAATTAACATTATTTTACTTACAAGTATACAACTAATTTCATACTCAGTTAATTAATTCAATACGCCACTAAAATCCATTATTAATAACAGATAAGTAAGCAAAAAAAAATATTTAAAACTAGAAAACAATTTCATTTGAATTAAATAATATTTGTTACCTTGTTATTTTTCTCACTACCGTCTCCATAGTAAGAAACTTCTTGAGATTCATCACCTAATAAAACGGCATGACTATAAAGCGCTGACTTATTAGTATTGATATGGAAAAGACCAATGATATCACCACTCATCAAATGACCAGTGTCATATGAAGTGGTTAAATTATAACGTCTAATAAGCCAATCATCATCAAAACTTCTATCTGAACACATAGTCACTAAATTATATATTCTAAATTGTTTAAAATTTGAATACAAAAGTTAAACAATTAATAAATATATTAACACAAAAAATACCTTGTTGTTGTTTTGATATTGGTGTGACTCTCTCATGATTATTAGTATCATGAGAATGTAAATAACATCCTGTTGTTTGATGTTTAAATCCAATAATATTATTAAGTGACACAAGATCTCCTTCATTAATACCTTTATCATTTGCTCCAATTACAATCCAAATATCATTTTTCAGATCTATTTCTTGACCATTACAAATAACCTTTATAAATTTTATGAATAAATTTTTTACAATATTAAATTCTTTTAATTCTTTTAATATAATGAATAACGTTAAAAAAAATAAAAAATAGCAGATACCATATATTGTTTGTTTTGTGAACCCAAATCATATTTAATTCCCTTTGTAGATAAATATTTTTCAGTAGATACATGTATAAGAGCGATTTTCGATCCATATACAATTGGCTTCTTTTGTGATTCATTCTTTTTTTATAAAGATAAAAAAGAATTAATGAGTAATTGTATAACTAACAATATAAAATAAATTACAACGATCTTACAAAAAAATCTTCCATCACTTCTTCAACAGATAAGCGCCAGTTAAAATAACGAACATTGCTACTTGTATAAAAGGTTCACTTAATATATTTGTATTAGTAACTTAATTATTACCATCTTAAATTATACCTAATTTCACCACTAAACCCATGATAATTGTAGGTACGTCCAATAAGCAATGGCCCATCATTAAAAACAACTTTTTGGTCTTTAACGCTCATGATACTATAAAATCCGACCCACTCACCATCTACATAGATATCTAATCTTTTTTTAGGATCAGAGAGTGTATAAGCTATATGGTACCATTTGTTTAATGAGAATCCATTACCAAGCGAGTTAATTCCAACGTTATAATCCCAGTTGCCTGTGAATCGAGGAAATAATGTAGATTTATTTTTTGTCAACCAAAGGCTAGGAGTACGGGCTGATGAATCTGCACCTAAATGTGTTTATATTTTAAACAATAATCAGTTATCAATCAAATATATTTATCATAATCTCGTTGATAAAAGGTTTTAATTAATTTCACCTTTATGAAAAATTGCAGTCCAATCAGGATAATGTTTATGAATTTTCAGTCGTAATGTTATCGATAATTTATCATTTACTGCAGGCAAGTGGGCATGCTCGATGACTCGTTGGTCCTGTTCTTCCATGGAAATAGGTTCCGAAATAAGTTCAGCCCACTCTCTGACAGAAAATTTTGACATCATTTTCTAATGATTGATTATTATAAAAATTTATTTATAATAGACATAAATAAATCTAATTATTAAAAGATGCAAAATTTTGATTTCTTGTACCAAAGTACCAAATTTTGTATTTGAGTATCTTTGAAAAAAAAAAAATTGCAAGTTAAGTGTGTAAACCAACCTTATATATTATAGTCTAATGTTGCTGATCCTACAATATCAGTAAGTTTCACAAGGGCTAAAATTTTACATGCAGTTATCGTGCACAAATATTGTAGTACAAATCGTTTAACGTTTTTTTTAAATAGCTTTTACGCATATAAAATATACTTTTATTCTGCTTTAGTCTATAGCATTCTTTAAATTAGCTTTTTCTACATATTTTTAGTAACATTTTCTTATTTTTCTTTCTTAACTTTTTTAGCAAGATTTTTTCTTCAGAAAGATTGATCTCCCTTTCGAAATTAATATAAAAATCCACTTAAAAAAGAACAGTATTATCGTTTATTAAAAATGAAAATGAAAATTGGTCAGGATCATGAGTCTGAACTTAAAGTTAAAATTGATTTTTGTATATTATATAACTGAAGCAAGAATAAGAGGATTAAAAAAATTGTAGTACTACGCTATATTACAAAGGATGTAAATTGGACTTCCCACAAAATCAAAGAAATAAGCAAGCTTTAATGAATAATATAGCTGAGAAATAATTATAATACTATAATAAAGGATGGTTTGTTGAAAAATTTCTTTGCTATCAGTATAAGATATTTTGATATATATATAATATCTATATTGATAACTATGTTATCATGTATTTTATATGTATTAGAAACAAACCTGCTATTATAGTTTAAAATATATTAAAATATCATATTAAAATGTATTACAATATTAATACTAATATTAATTTTATAATATTTATTATATATATATTGCCATGTATATTATATTGATATTATAATGTTTAAAATACGTATATTGCCATATATATTATATTGATATTATAATGTTTAAAATACGTATATTGCCATATATTAGGGGTTCGATCCGTAATCTGGTAAATTCGGATTGATCCGCTCATCCGAATAAAAATCGGATATCCTTATCCGATGATTTCTGACGGATGGATCCATAAATTTATCGGATTAAGGATTGCAGATCATCCGGATTATAATCCGGATTGTAGTAATATAAATTAAAAGGATCG
>QZLH01000044.1:0-31965 GCA_003833135.1 Oehlia diaphana
AAATTCTTTTGATGATCTACTTTCACAATAATAATCTTTAAGAATGTTGTCAATTTTATCATTTCCACTTGGAAATTCGCCATAATTTAATTGAAAATGATTCAGTTTACAACTCTTACACCAGTCAAAAAAATAGGATAAATCTTGACATTTTATACATAAGTTTTGATTATAGACTTCATCATCAAATACCAATATATAACTATGTGATGTTGGATCCTTAGATATTCCATAAAGTTTATATTTTACTTTTACTTTTAATGCTATCTAATGTATGGTGTTTATAATAAAATATCATTTAAAAATAGAATCATTTATACATGGAAGATGAAAGGATCTAGAAAGTAATATAACTTACCCAGTAAAAATCACTGATGTTATACTTAAAATTCGCCAATGCTACTTTTTTAATTTTTCGATTCCAGTTAAATTTATCTTTATTCCAATCATAAATACAACCTTTTGACCACAAAGCACTATAAGTTTCTTTATTGACTACATTATGTGTAATATCTTTGAATTCTTCATAAGGAATCCATTCAATAAATTCTTCTGATAAATTACTATTGAAATAGTAATATTTAAGTCTATTGTCAATTTCATCATTTCCACTTGGGGATTTGTTATAGTTTAATTTAAAGTGTTTTACTTTACATACATCACACCAATCAAAGAAATTTGATTTAAATTTACATCCTAAACAAAGTTTTGTAATCATTTGAAATTTCAAAGACTTTATGTTGCTTGTATCACCATCCATTTTTTTTTGATAAAGTTATGATCAAGAAAAGTACTATGTATCACCAATTTATAGTGAATTATTAATAGTAGGTTTATTAATAGTAGGTTACACAAACATGTGTGCATGTGTGAGAACCAGAAAATTATGTTACCAAAAAATCATGTAATAAACCGGAAATTCACAAAAAAAAAAAAAAAAAAAAAATTTGATCCTCGCACATGTAAATGTTCTAATTTTGTAAAATTTTGCGGTAAATTAATTTTATGAATTTGAGTATAAGAAACTTTCGTTCAACATGCAGATGTTTCTTTTTTGGAAAACTATTCCTTTATGACATTATATAATCGAGGATATTGAAAATTCTATCATCCTTTATTTTGAATACAACCATATAGGGTTTAGAGGATGAAATTGGCGTTATGGCATAACCGGAAATGAATCTCCAGTGATCAGCAAAGGCGTGATTTCGAAAGAACATGACCCGCAGAAATAATTACTAATGTGATGTAATTGTACATCATTCAACTGATCACGTGATAAAATTATACAGTCATCTTCCTTCAAGTTTACTTAGGCGATTTTAAATATCATTATTGACAAATTTTTCTTTTGCAAAATCCATTTTTGGAATTGATCGACAAAGACGGTAGAATCAATCATTTATATGCAAAGTCGAAATCGGCATTCATAACCTTCTTCCGAATCCTAATTAAACTTGCAGAGCAGGTGAAATTACATCTACAATTTAAGTTTAAAAACTTAATGTTGAAGAAAATTCCTTAATTATGTTTTTGAGCGCCACGCCAATTTTTCACCCCACGAGACTTTGTGTGGCACGATCACTAATTTATTGTTTATTCGTTACAACAAAATTCTCTCTCTTCTATTTTATTTTTCATTTTTCACTTTAAAATAATGTTTTAAAAACCTATTAAGCAATAGTTTAAACAATAAAAAGTTAAATATTTTTGAAAAGTTAAGTATGGAATATTATCATTATAATAGCTTTTTTATTTATAAAAAACGCGTTTTTTATTTTTATTTTTAGATTTTACAATATTAAATAACATTAATTTTAACACTTTAGTAATAAATAAAGCAGTCTTGAAACTAAATAGAACAAGTATGTAAACCTTTATTTATTAAAGACACTGAGATATTTGTGAATAAACAGATTTTTTTTAATGAAATTAACTTGTTTTACATTGTTCTTCGATTTTATAGCATAATTTTAGTACTTTAGTTAAATTAAAGAGGTGTCAGAAGCTTAAGCAAAGTTATTTAGCAGACATAGAAGTGCTCAAATATTAATTTTTGTCAAGATATCCTGAAGTAATTAGTATTTTTACAATAGTGTTAATGTTTGAAGTTATTTTCGTTAAAAAAGTGGTTGTTTATTTATTTATTAAATTTAATAAAGTGTAAAAGAGTAATTTTTATAATAAAAACTAATGTTATTTTAATATTTTAAAGAAGACGATTTCTATTTGTATACTATGTATTTGAACACAATTTCTGATCATTTAATGTTAAAATTTAACGAAAAAAAAGCAAAAAAAAGATTGTTAAATAACTCAAAAATAACATTCAAAACCATCCATGACATACTAAGTAAACTTGCAGAACAGACCAAAATACACCTAATATATATTTCTTTTAAAGATTTATTTATTAGAATTTTTTTTATAGAATCACGTGATATGTGTTTCAAACACAACTACCCCAAGAACACCACCAAAAAATTTTCGGTAACGTGACTTTGTATTACTAATCTAAAAATAGTAGATATATCGAGTTCTTACTTCTCACTCAACTGTTTTGTATTTGTGTGTTTTTTCCCTTGAAATATATATTATTCTTTTTTATTATAGTTTATTCTATTTTCTTAATATTATTGTATTTTATTTTGTTGTGAAAATAAAACCGCGTTTTTTATATTAAATACAAAATTTATTTACAACCTTGGGCGTATAAAGGTAAACTATCAAGTTTGAATAAGAACAAGACTTTTCCATTTAATACATTATAAAAGTTATCTTTTTATTACTATTATTAAATTATATAAATAACACGAAGATTTATTGTTAAATTGCTAAAATAATAAATAATTATTCACTTATTTTAATAAAAAAAAAAAAACAATAAATTTATAAAGTGAAAAGGACTATAACTGATAAGAAATGTTTAAATTAAATGTTTTCTTTAATTTTTTTTTTTACGAAATCTACAAGTATTTTTAAGATAAATCTTATTTTTTTTCTTTAAAAAAGCCGCGAAAATTTTTCTAAGATAATGTTGTACAAAATAAATCTGACCAATAAAACTCATCAAGTCACGGTACCGAAAATTTTTTGGTGGTAGTTGCTTTTAAGCATTGTTAAATCATTTAACGTCAGTCTGAAGGACAAAGTGTTAAAATGGTAAGTCTAATGTCAGCTGATCATCGTCCAACATTAAATTGATGCACAATTTTAAAATTCAAAAAAATTTTTTCCCTATATTCGCTCATTTTCTCATTTGTTAAAAATGTCCAAGCAATTTTTTTCAAGTTTAAGTCAAAATTATATTGAAATTTTGAAAGATGACGAATATTATGATGTTACTATTGAAGTTGGAGAAGATCCAAATGTAAAAATATTTCGTGCACATATTATTATCTTATGTTACCGTTCTCCATTTTTACGAAGAACTTTAGCTTCTAATAAAAAAAATGATACTCATGTCTTAGCTCATATTAAGCTGTCAAATATCTCCCCAGAAACTTTTCAGATTATTTTAAAGTAAGTTATATTTACGATAAAATTTGTTAATAAATTTAGTTTAACGTAAATTTATGTAATATAGATATATTTATGGTGGTATCATTACATTAAATGAACAAGAACCTTCAGGAACTTTAAAAATTTTGGCTGCTGCTGATAAACTTCATCTTCATGAACTAGTTGATTATTTGCAAAAATATTTAATTGAAAATAAAGTTGAATGGATGGAACAACATTTTGAACTTACACATAGAACAAGTTTTCATTCTAGTTCCTTATCAGAACTTCAAAAATTTTGTATAGATTTTATGGTTAAATCTCCCGAGAAAGTATTTAAATCACTTGACTTTATTTCACTTCCTGAAGAATCTTTAGTTACCCTCATTAAAAGAGATGATTTACAAATGAAAGAAGTTGAAGTTTGGGATCATGTATTAAAATGGGGTCTTGAGAAAAATTCTACACTTCTTCTAGATCCTACAACTTGGTCAGATGATGATTTCAAAATGATGAAAAATACTTTACAAAATTGTTTGCCTTTAATTAGATTTTTCAGTTTATCTTCTGATGAACTTGTACAAAAAATTCGTCCATATAAAAAACTTTTAAACGATCAACTTTATGAAGAATTGATAAATTCTTATTTGGATTCCAATAATAAACCAAATGATAATATTTTACTTCCAAGATATAAAAATATCGATGGAATTATTGATTCGAAAATTGTAAATTTAAATATTGCATCATTAATTTCTAGATGGATTGATAAATTTGATAATAAAAGCAAATTTTCTTATACAAGAGAATTTTATTTACCATACAAATTTGAATTATTATTAAGGGGAAGTCGAGATGGATTTACTCCTAAAAAGTTTCATGAATTATGTGATGATAAACCTTGTACTTTAACATTAATTAAAGTGAAAGGAACAGAAGAAATTATTGGAGGATATAATCCAACAGTATGGAAATCATCTGATGGATTTGATGTATTTGGTAAAACCAAAGATAGTTTTATATTTTCTTTTAAAAGTAAGGATAATTTCAAAGATCCAATTTTAAGTTATGTAAAAGATTATAGCCAAGCTTTATTCTATGGACCCAATTATGGTCCCACATTTAATGATGATCTTGACATTTATGTGAAAAATGGATATGATAATAAAAATTATGATTTTATTCGATGTAAGCAACGAAGTTATGAAAAAAAAATAAGAGATATAGGAGACAAATTTTTGATAGATGATTATGAAGTATTTCAAATTTTAGCAAGAGATTATTAATATTATAATTTAAGAATAAAAATTGGATTTACTTAAATTAGCCTAATCAGATAATGTTTTATATTTGAGATTCCAACGTAATACATGTGAAAATTAGATTTTGTAGTTAAACTTAGATAGAATGTGTAACAGTGTGTGTTTATTAGACATTTTCAACTATGCTCCATAGTAAATAAGATGGGTAAAAAGAAAAAAATAAAAATTTTGTAGACAATTTATTAAAAATGTCGGCTTTTAATATATAAATATTTTAATATCTTTGAAAAAATTATTTTTCGAAATATTGTATATACTACGTGCATACAATTCTGGTTCATACAATTTTTAAGGATCTGTTACTAGTCGATAAAATATTATTATAGTTTCTATACGAATAGTTACAAAATCGGAATAAACTTGTTTATTGTTTATTAGAGATTTAAGAGAATCAATTAATAATCACTTTCTATTAAACTTGACATCTTAACAGAACAAGAAATTCTTATTCATACTTCAAATATTTTTAAATTAGGGTTTACCTCTGCAAAATATTTGCTCCTTATTTGTAAAACTTTTAATACTGAAACAATTTCTACGCACATAAAGTCAAGATTTATTATATCGTATAAATATTTCTATTTTATTTTTCAAAAAGGTCATTTACAATGCGTAGAAAAAGTTATAAATAGGCAAATTATTTGCTTACTTTCAAGCAAATGTTATCTTGACGTAGGTTTATAATCTAAGATGATATTTTAAATTGTATAACTGAGAAAAAAATACGTAATAAAGCAGTAGTTCGTGGATTATCTTTCAATATTTCACAAAGATAAGCAGCTATTTACTGCAATTTTTTTAATAAAATAAAAGCTATAAAGTAAAAATTTTAGAAAAATAAATTCAAGTAATTTTTTTTTTTAACGCAAATGCTTTATTATATTAATTAAAGTCTCTAAATCACCATTTTTATAGTTAAAACTATTCGATGTAAAAATTGAGTTATATATATTGCATAAAACCCCAAACGTAATAATATAAATTTCTTGGAAATATTCAAATTTTAAAGAATTTAAGATAGCCGTTACTCATATTTAAACATTAACCATTTCTTTTTAAAATTTGAAATACTTCATATTCTTCTATTAAAAATAAATCTTCCGAATCTCTTATCTTTTTTTCGTATCTTTTTTGGTGACACCGACAATGATTATAACTTTCTGTATCATTACCTGTACTCACAATTATTGCAATGTCATAACAAAATGAAGGACCAAATGTATTGCGATAAGACAAGGCATAATCCATATATTCTACATGACTTAAAATTGGGTTTTTAAAATCATCCTTATTTTTAAAAGAAAATATAAAACTATCCTTTGTTTTACCATTTGCAATATCTTCAGTTGATTTCCATATCAAAGGATTATATCCGCCAATAATTTCTTCTGTACCTTTTATTTTAATAAATGTAACAGTATGAGGTATATTATCACATAATTCATGAAACTTTTTAGGAGTAAATCCATCATGACTTCCCCTCAATAATAATTTAAATTTATAAGGTAAATAAAAATCTCTTATATGAGCAAATTTGCTTTTTACATCAAACTTATCAATCCATCTTGAAACTAAAGAAACAATATTTAAATTTACAATTTTTGAATCAATGATTACATCAATATTTCTATTTCTAGGAAGTAAAATATTATCATTTGGTTTACTATTGGAATCCAAATAAGAATTAATTAATTCTTCATAAAATTGATCGGTTAAAAGTTTTTTATATGGACGAATTTGTTGTACAAGTTCATCAGAAGATAAACTGAAAAATCTAATTAAAGGTAAACAATTTTGTAAAGTATTTTTCATCATTTTGAAATCATCATCTGACCAAGTTGTAGGATTTGGAAGAAGTGTAGAATTTTTTTCAAGACCCCATTTTAATACATGATCCCAAACTTCAACTTCTTTCATTTGTAAATCATCTCTTTTAATCAATGAAACTAAAGATTTTTCAGAAAGTGAAATAAAATCAATTGATTTAAAAACTTTTTCGGGGGACTTGGCCATAAATTCTATACAAAAATTTTGAAGTTCTAATAAAGAATCTGACTGAAAACTTATTTGATATATAGAATTAAAATACTGTTCAATCCATTCAGTTTTACTTTCAATCAAATAATTTTGTAAATAATCAATTAATTCTTGAAGGTGAAGTTGATCAGCAGCAGCCAATAATTTAAAAATTTCTGAGGATTCTTGCTCATTTAATGAAATGATACCACCATAAATATATCTAAATTATGAAATTATATTAATAATTAACGTAAATTAATAAAAAAAAAAAGTTATAATATCATTAATTCAACTTACTTTAAAATAATAATAAAAATTTCTGGTGTTATATTTGGTAATTTAATATGAGTTAAAATATTATTATTATTATTATTATTTTTATTAGAAGCCAAAGTCCGTCTTAAAAATGGAGAACGACAACATAGGATAATCATATGAGCGCGAAATATTTTTACGTTCGGATCCTCACCAACTTCAATAGTAACATCATAATGCTCATCATCTTCCACAACATCAATATAATTTTGACTCAATCTTGAAAAAAATTCTTTAAACATTACTTTTATAAAATTTATAAATGTGAAAGGAAATGAATGAGAAAGAAAATTTTTTTTTAAAAAATTAAAGTATTTAATGCCGAATGATGATCAGCTGACAAATTGATTTCCATATTTTTCCATATTTGCAAATTTTTAACACTTTGCTGATCAAGCTTAGCTTATTAATATTATACCTCCATAAAATATTGAGATAGTCCCCATTTACGAATGATATGTTAATATTTTTAAATGATTGAAAATGATTGACCAAAATATTGATCATTCAAAAGATACACGTTTATTTACATTTTACGAAATCTATAAGATCTAACCTAATATAGAAGAAAATATACTTGGAGAATATTTTATAAATAGGCTATAGGAATTTAAGTAATTACAAAATATTACATCGTGAATGTCGCAATAAAAGAATAATAATGATAACATCTTTAGATAAACTAAGTTTTGTATTTTAAGAGTCCATTTTTTCACACGCTAGATTATTGTCCTGATACTAGACATCATTATGGGATCACATGATTCAAAAAGAACTTCGTTAGCAGTTCCAAGAGTACTACATTTTTTGAAAACAAAGAAGTTTGAAACAAAGATTTTTTCATTTTCACACAATAATCAGCAAAAGTTGTTAGAATAATTCGTATGTATGGTTAACTGAAAAATCCGAGATTGAGTATTAATGTATTATTTTGGGAATTAAAACAAGTAGTAACTCGATTTTTGAAATAATGAACTAATATACAGTAGCTGATAGGAGCATAGGAGGTGTGCAATTTGTATTCGATTCACATTGATTATACTTTAGAGTACATATAAGGATTTAATAATTAAGCTATTAGTAAATTCAAGTATGTTTAATTACTTAATCTTATAAAATTCTTAAAGACCGATTGAGAGAATATTAATTAAAAAATGATCACAAAGTGGCAATTTTGGAATTTTTAATATTTTTTTTTTTTTTTTGATTTGAATTTTGTTAATTTGAAATTTTGAATGCTGTATTACATTTATCATAATATTTTTGAACTGTGATATTTATACTTAAAACGTTGAAATAATATAATACAATGATATTTCATATATATTATTACGTTGAGGGGCCCAAAAGCAAGATTTTTAAAGAACAATTTTTGCTTGTTATTTATTGTATAAGAAATTTTTTCATCAGTTCAAATCATTAAAAATAAATTTTTTATTATTATTGAGGTAAAAAATTCTTTTATCTTAAAGATTTGCGTACATACTAATATTAATTTTTCTGATCAATCGATCAAATATTTAAGTGATATTTAAAATGAATATTACTATAGATTAAATTTTGTAATTTACAGAAAAAGCCGAAAAGGACTGGCTGTAGAACTATGAGCCTGAAACATTTAATACATTCTAATATAGTGAATGTAAATTAAATAATAATCTAAACGTTCTTATTCTCGAATCAAAACTCGTTATTTTTTATATTCGCGTGAAAAAAATTTTCAGTTATGTTTTGTAATTATGACAATGTGACAAATGAGGTAAAAAGAAAAGGATATATGCTACCTAAAATGATTCTGAAGTTGCAATAATGTGAAGAAACATTCTGAAAAATTTTCAATGCTGTTTCAATTCGTTTTATTATTAAACGATATGATTATTATTGTTAATCAAGTATTTTAAAATCATAATTCTATTTCTTTGCAACGCATTTCTTTATTAAATTTAGGTAGCCAACGAGTACTACCATTTATAAATAGAAATACCTAGAGGCATACGTACATACTACGCTATGACCCATTTACCCTATAAAAAAATTGTCTAATCTAATACATTAACTAAACTATTTCTTAATATACTAGGAACATGCAGCTGTAAATAGTACATACAAATCTATCTATCTAAAAAAATAAAGTCACGAATATTTTCCGTATACGGAAATGTATTCGAAACTAGATTTAATAAATTTAGCATATTATACGTATCTTACAGTTCTTATAGTATTAAATTTATAGCTCGAGTATAATCTATTTTTCCAAAGTAAATACATTGTCTTTTCTAAATCGGCTGCAGTATAACAACTTAATTGCTACGCCACAAACTTAGATTTAATAGGCATTATAGTATTTTCCTCCTTAATGTTGCAAGACAAATAAATTGCCCTTTCAATTGAAATTATTTTGCTCTATTTTTTTTTTTTTTTTGTATTATAAATTAATGAATGTAAGGCAAATATATTGCCATTTTAATAATTTAAATCGAATTTAGATTTATCGACTTTAAACGAATATTTTCAATTTCTTCGGTTCTCAAAAATGACTATGACCAATACGTCCGATCCGATTAATATCTGTTTGTTATTAATAAAAAATTTTTTTTGAAAAGAAATTACGACATGTTCTTTGATAAAAGTTACCTTTACTATTATTTATAATTAATTCATGTCACACCAGGAATTTTTCCGTACAGAAAAATTTTTAATTTAAAATTTGAATAATTTCTTCGTGGAATTGATCCCTGACACCAGTGTAACAAATAAATTTTCATAGATTTTTTTTTAATAATATTGTTCTAGCCCGAATAAGTTAGAAGAAATTCTTAGTACCCCTTTACAAAATAAAAAAGCTTATTTTTTCAAAGGAATATCCGGAAATTGTCAATGAAAATGTCCGAGTATTTCTGAATATGTTCGGATAATATTTATCTTTTGATCCGAAAAATTATCAAACAGGTTTTCGGATCATTTAAAAATCCGGAATTTATCAATTATATAATTTTAAATTGTTTATTCAATTTTCAATCTATAAATTGTCCGGAATATGTATAAATAAATTTTTAATCCGGAAAATAATCTTAAATATTCGTTTAAAAATCCGATCCGGAAAATTTCTGATCTAGGTCTAATTCCAGACAAATATTAAATATCTAGTTCCGGACAAAGATAAATAATGTTTTTAATATAAAGTATTATTTATTATAATAACTAATCGTAGATTTAGCGATTTTAAATATTTTATTAGCTCGCTACCATACTACAGATTCTTAAAAAAATACACATTAACAGTTAAATTTTGCATGATTAAATTCTTATTATATTATCAGCTATAGTATTTTGTTAAATATTACGATCCAGCTAGTCCAGAGCTTTGATATGAGGTCGGAATTCTTGGTGATCGCCATCCGGGACCACAAAGTCACCTGCGGTGTGAGTTGGTGCGACAGAAAAAAATAAATATTCCCACCATCTAATCGTCTATGGTCTCCTCCTTTTTTCCGCGAGAAGAATTTGAAAAATGCTTTGTTTCGTCACAGAACTTACTCTATAAGTTAATATTGACGACAAAAGCATATGTTTTGAAGGGCTAAGGACTTTGCAATTCCCGAGAATGTCAGACGTAAAGCTCCTTTGAGTCTGGCGAGGAAGATCTTCATGTGAAAGGTTTGAAAATTCCCTACACATGTGCTTTCAAAGTTTTCTTGACATCATATGACAATGTTAATCATGGCCGGGATTTCTTTGACTTGACCGAAGAAAAGCTTGAGAAATGGGGAATGCCAGGTGGACCTGCTATGAGACTCGTGAAGTACGGGTCGATAGCAATGACATAAAAAAGATTCCGTTGTTCTACCGGAGCCTGTGAAAATTGACGATAAGGACGTGGAGCTGGAGCAGTGCATAACCGAGATAAAATGCAGGATGGGAATTATAGATTCGAAAACAGGTTGTAATGAGGTCGTGCGTTGCGAGTATATTTCCCAAATATTGTACGCAGCCATCTACCGCCAGAAGAATAACCATGAAAGGAATAACCTGGCAGCGGGATTCATGCAGCTCGAGATTACCATACGAACACGAGGAAAAGGAAAGTGTCTGCGGCGTTCGACGATGAATTCGATTATCTCTTTGGGATCATAACGAAACGACAGATAAAGCTTTGCGAAGCCCGGTCCTGTATTCTTTTATTCATACTTTATGTATACTAACTCACCCCTTTCAGTCTCGGACTGGCACTTCCCCATGTATGCACCGGAAATGATCTATTGCTCGAAAGCCGACTATCACAGATCTTACCGAGGATATTATGGAAGACAATGCGGAACTTCGACGAGGTGTTAATAAGATAATGGAGGTAATCGTTGGGCTGTTGAAGGACAGGGTCGAGGTTGATGATTCGTCGGATAGTAAGAATATATTAAGGGATGAGTGCTGGATGAGGCTGTCATAATTAGCATAGACGTGTATTTATTTTCCACATGTATTACGGGCGTGGACCTGATATATATTTATTTTTCATGTATTAATAAAGCAAGTCTTTCGTTTCATTGAATAATTCCTGTTGTGTATAAAATTTCCATAATGTCAATTAGCGGAGCAAACCCGTCCGATCTTGAAGTATTGAGACAACGTAACGCTGAGCTTGAGGCGAAGAATGTCGAGCTTGAAACTAGGATTGTTGAGCTTGAAAAATGGAGGCAACATGCTATTCTGAACGAGGAAAAGATTGACGAGCTTAATGCTAAAAATGTTGTCTTCATGGATGAGATTTTCGAACTTAAAACGAAAATGCGGAGCTCAAGTGGGATCACAAGTCTACAGTCAAGGATCTAAACGAAAAGATACAGAACTTGAGAACAGGCTCGCGAAAGAGGAACAGGTTCACCAACAGTAGTGAGCTGTCACAGGTGAAGGCCTTGTCTCAGCTGTAAGGTGAGGAGCAAAAGCGTATCAACTGCACCTATCCATTTAACTCATGTCTCTAATTTGGATGAGCTGGAGACTGACCTCGACAGTGACGACGACTGCTTAGCTGGAGGGTAGGTAGGGTGACCTCCGAAGACAAACGAAGGAACGAATGAAGCTAAAGCGGATGAATATGAGCCGAAGGCTGACGATGCTCCTATTAAGAGATTCGATTACAGTTCTGAGGATGAAGAAAACCAGAATGAAACATTAGCAAGTTCTTCTAGTTCTGACTCCGACTCTGACTCTGATTACGACGAATCTACGAAGCGGAACTCAATCGGACAGAAATGGCGAGGTTAGAAGCGTTGGAGACAATTAAGTCCGACACTCCTATTAAGATATTACGAATGCAATGTAAGATTGGATTTCGCATTTTTTACTCCGTAATTGTTTCATCCACGATTGACATCTAATAAAAACTGTTTATTCGCTTGAGGATTTGAGGGATGTGTAAGTTGATCATCGTGTCTTGCAAGGGGATTAACACCAAGTAATGTCTCGCCACGCATCTTTTTGCGTGTAGATCCAGAGATCCGAAACCAATACCTCGCTTGCTCCTGCGGAATTCAAGCAATATATTAACGTGTATTTTTTTCTACTCCGTATTTCGCCCCATTCGTCCGTTTATAGGAACCCAGCCAGGAATTACAGTATGTATCTTTCCAACATTCGAAACTTTACTTACAGCATCTTTAGGACGTTATTGTGAATGATAAAGATTTTGTAGAGCAAGAGACCTGCTCGCAATGCAAAAAAAATATCTTTTCAGCTAATTTCGAGGCATTCATTGCATTGCCATGTACGCATGTTTTCCATATCGAAAAAATTTTCCTATTAATCACGTTAAAGCTACTGCCCTGTCGCAGATTGCACCACATTCCTGAAGCCTATGCTTCCTGAGCGAAGATTTTCCATATCATCACATCGAGTACTCTATCGATTGCTAGTAAGATGAGCTCTCAACTTCAGTTAAATTCTCTTGTAATCCAAGAAGAGGAGCGTGGATTGGAATTAGGAGGAAATAGAAGTTCAGACAGCAATAGGAAGCGGATTAACGAAGCTACGGATTCTTCTTCCAGCAAAACATATAACAGAGCGTCGCCCAGAAGATTCCAACATCTTGAAAAAACTTAACCGTGAGTTATCTTCCGACACTACTCGAATTCCGATATTAAGGGAAGAGAAGGGCTTCATAGAGATTCTGCACGTGAGACGAGGGCTCCCGAACTTTTTTAATCTTTACTTTAAAATTACCTATTATAGAAAAACTAACGAGGAGCCTGAAGCCTTAAAGAAGCTCTATGACGAGGTTAAAGATCAGAGGTTACCAAAACGCTAAGAAGACAGGGTTTATGGCCTATTTTTCACATAGACGATATAAGGAACTACGAATCAAAACGTTTCTGCAACAATCGTCCAGTTCGAGTTTAAGCGTGGACGATATCAACTATGTAGCGAGCCATGTTGGGAAGAATGTTAGGTGTAGCGATACTAGGTATAGTCACGTGATTTTGAAATTCACTTTTTTTTATATACCTTATTGTAAAGCATGACTCTATTACACATAGTAAAAAATTAATAAAGATTTGCCTATATCAGGCTAGTATATCTCATTAAACGCACATCTCCGGAAAATCGTTAAATTACTAATCCTGCTTTAAATCGTTAAAATCGCTATTGGCAATCGTGTCAAACCTTAACTAGACTGCGAGAGGATCATTGGTATCTAAGTTGATCACAACAAACTCACCCTTACGGAGATAACTGTTAATATCCATTGAGGTCGATTCCTAATTTTCTTGCATTAGATCCGGAAATTAGTAATATAATTTTTAAAAAAACTTTTTTTATTTATAAATTGCGGTGATACAAGTCTGCAATGATCTCAAGTTGAAATTTTATATTTAATAATATGAATCTCTCCAATTTAGTAACCTGTCACACATTTCAGACATGCTTGGCGCAGAATTAATGAGATAATTGTACATAAAATTATATTTATGTATATTAATCGGTAAAGTGGCTTATCTTTTGTTAACCGTTATCTTTCCAAAAACAACAAAATGTCGTTCAATAACTCAAGTGCCAGTTTTAGCAGTATTAGCTCAGCAAGAACAAGTGCAAGTTCTGTCGCTACTGCGTAAGTAGATACGTGCAACTGTCACACCTTATTCTTTCGCTAATTCTCCGGAGATATTCTTAGTAGTGATGCGGTTTCAGAACGAATGCCAGAGTGTAACTTTTATCGAAACCTGTGGTGGGATAAAGGAGAATTTAATGAAAAAGCGAAGTGGAATGAAGTAACGTAAGTTTAGTTGTTTGGTGTTGATATTTTTTGATCCAGTTGCTGATATAAATTGTTTATATTAAGCCTACCATATGTACTCGCTACGGGCATCACCATAGAGGAATATGAAAAGCGAACGGAAGAGTTTAACATTCACGGATGTTGGGAGTGGTCAAATGGAATAGTCTTAATCTATGAATTTCCTTCTGCACCACATGAAGTTTGTATTGGTGCAATTGTCAAGGAAATAATTAGGAATTGCAGTAATGCTGATGGAACTAATGCCGAAATTTACAGCTTTGGTTCTACTAGTAAGTATTAATGTCATAACATATTGCTCTGTTTGTGGCATCGTATTAATTTTTATTTCTTAAAGGAACGCGTGACAGAAACCGTGGAAAAGAAGCCGATGCATCGTTTCGTCCGATAAAACCAGCTGTAACTGCATCAGATGGGAGCGATGGAAAAGTAATTTCCTGGTCTTTTATCGGTTTTGAACTTTTTTTAAGCCAGTAATTTCATATACCTTTTTTCCATTTAGGTTTTTCCTTGGCCAAATCTGGTTGTGGAAGTAGCCTATACTGAAACATTAAATCATGTCGAAGAAGCTTTGAGTCATTGGTTATCTCCCGGTCGCGCACACGATTGTATTATTGTAAAGATTGATCCTGTCCCCGAAGGCCAATTACCAGTTCGTATGAGGGTAAATTATATTTGTGCTGTGCAGCATATATTATTTGGATTATATTCTGAAAGATTCTAATTCATTGTAGGCTTGGCATTATTGTGTATCAGATAGAAGAACGAGATATCACATTCCATATATAAGTACGGTAATGTTAAAATATAGTGATTCGCTTTTCTGTTAACATATTAAAAATCTCTAATTTATGTATAATGATTATTAGTTTGAATTCGGTATACAGGATGGCGCAGGAAATCACTTAAATATTGCGCAAGGTCAACGCATCATTAACATATCATTAAACTGTCTTTACCATGATATGAAGCCTCCTGCCCAAATCCATCAAAATCTTAACAATCCTATTCAACTAGACTTTTACTTTGTTCGACGTGCAGTCATTCAAGCATATAACATTCATTAGGACGATATTGTAGCCTCGGTTTTAACAAATTTTTTGCATATCATGCTGGTTGAATCTGTTTGGGTTTATCTTTTAATTACTAAGCATTTTCTTTACCTACTGCTAAATTCTGTTATCAATACCTGGTGTATTGTGCTATGCTACTTCGAAATCCTTCATTCGTAGATTCGAGACGAACCGCAAATTTATACGTACAAAATGGAATAATTTCTATATGTAAAAAGTAACAATTTTTCTGCGATTTTTCATTCTGGCTTAAAAAATAAATTACACAAATATAATTAAAGTTTTATGTTTATTCAATGAGACCCAGTTCGTGAAGATGCTCAAGAATAATTACATAATGGTCTTTGTAATACCAAACATACCTCCAGTTCTTTTCGCATAATTCTTCCTTGAGTTGATTCCGTGCTTGCTGTTTGATAAAATTATTAGGATCGCCATTATGAAAGAATCTTATATATCTTTTGTGTTCTATCACTGAAATTGAATAATAAGGATTTATATTGTCACATTAATATATATTAAATTTTTTAAACCTTTTCTTTCATATAAATTTCTATTTATTAAGTATTAAAAGAAATACCCTTAATTGTCATTTAATAGTTTGAAGCACAGATATATTTAATTTCAAGTACCATAAAATTAATTAAAATGTAGTTTCACATTATTTATGTGCAACAAACGTAGTTACAGTACTTCACTTTATTTGTTAACTTGGGAAAATGTTAAAACATTCAGATTTCCACATACAGTATTTCCACAATATTCAATGTGGATTTTCATGTGGATTTTAAGTGAAAAAAATTTCTTGATGATAACCATAATATCATTTAGTCAATTCCTATTTAGCGTGAAAAATTTGAATGTAAGTTAATAATAATTTGTTTTCCAATACATTATTCTATTATCCTAATTAGATTTTGATTTACAATATAAAATTATAAATGATATACAGTAACTTTTAATATATTCTAATTGTCTTCCCCAGTAACACCACCAAATTTACCATCCACGTGACTAATAATATTCATCACCGGCATCACACCCACCGCGTTTCCACTGTTTATATTTATCTGAGGGACATTGGCTTTTTTTTTTGCCTCCCAAAATTATTTTTTTTTACATCCCCTTAAATGTCGCCGGTCACGTGGGGTGAAATTTTAATTATAAAATATATTAATTACTTAATCAAGAAAGTGGTGAAACATACAAATGCATCAAACCATCAACTCATTAATTGATAACTGAAAACAATTTATCAATTGGAAATTGTTTCATGAGAAATAATTTTTTCAAAAAAATCTCAAAATATTCTATTTTAGTACTACTTTCGCATTTATTATGATATAATATTTGAATGGATACCATATGATCAGTTTAATAATGTTGATGAAATAGGTAAAGGTGACTTTTCTATATTATTCAGAATTAGGGATGGCAACGGTCGGTCATGGTCGGTCAAACGGTCGGTCAGAGGTCTTTGACCGACCGATATCGGTCACGGTCATGACCGGTCATAACCGGTTAATGACCGTGACCGTTGCCATCCCTATTCAGAATATGGAAAGATAATCCATTAGAATATGGTGAAAATAAAGAAGTATATAATAGGGATCTAAATAGAGTAATTGCCCTAAAATGTTTGTGTAATTCACAAAATATTACTAATAAATTTTTAAATAAGGGCATGTAATTTCTTTAATCATTTGTAGTAGAGATTCTTTAATTTAATTTTAAGCACATTACAATTATTCAATAGGTTAAGAATATTCAATAAATAAAAGAAGTAATATATTAATATATATGGAATATCTCAAAATCCTAATACAAGGATTATATTATAGTTCTTAATTATGCAAAAGACGGGAATTTTAATAATTGGATAAATGAAAATTATGAATATTTTAATTGGCAAGATAAATTATCTGCTTTATTTAATATTATTAATGGTCTTAAAGACATTCACTAAAAAAATATAATTCATCATGATTTTCATACAGGTATATATTATTTTTAAGTAGTATAGATGATTTTGGTAATTGTATATCAATTTCAGACATGAAGAAGTCGAAACAAAGATTTATGGAGTTATGGAAAACTTTATATTCAAGCAGCAGATATCCGTCATTTTGTAGCAACTGGTTTGAACAATCGTGCACATGATACGGATTTAGTTTTAGATACATGTGAAGCCCTATAAAAAAAGTAGATACGTTTTTTATACTGAAAGATACGTTTTGTATACTGAGAGATACGTCTAGATACGTCTAGATACGTCTAGATACGTTTTGAGATACGGAAAAATGCACAATTCCGTATCTCGCATGATACGTTTTTTCAGTGTCTCCGTATACAAAACGTGTCTTGCAAGATACGAAATTGTGCATTTTTCCGTATCTCAAAACGTATCTAGACGTATCTAGACGTATATCTCAGTACACATAACGTATCTTTCAGTATAAAAAACGTATCTACTTTTTTTATAGGGAAGGAGTTACTAGACCTGAAACAAATGAACTGGAAGCACCAAGATGTTATACTGATTTAAAGAAAATAGTGTTGGGATTTAAATCTAAATAATAGACCACATATTAATGAAGTAAATGAATTAATTACATAGTCAAGAAATTGAAATACAGTTCAAAGAAGCGGAAGAATATAGAAAAGGAAATCTTTCATCTGTTAAAAATTACCAAACCACTACTCATTCACAAGCATTTATACATCTCGATTACTTAACACTTTTGCTGATTGTTTAGATTGTAAAATCTAAATTACTCAAATAAGATACAAATGAAACATATTATAATATAATTTTATTTTAAAAATAAGTACACTTGGTTTATTTATACTTTTTATAATTATTATCTTATAAAAAATTTGCAATTGAATATTTAATATTATGCATAAATATATAATGTAATAAAATAAAAATATGAATTTATTAATGCTGACATTTTTGTTTATGTCATTCATTTGCATATATATAAAGCTTTTATTTCTTATATAACAATATTGAAAAAATAACTATTGAAAATTGTAAATGATGATATTTTTTGTAAAAACATAATTATCATTTAATGAGGTAAAAAAGTTTAAAAATTATGTCTTTTAATACAATTTTATAAAATGTTAAAACTTAGGGATTGACTAGTACCACCTGCTTTTCTTTGAGGTATTACTGATGTATAGTACATATTGTTTAATCGATTAATTTTTAAAATCGAATCCCAATTCTCTTTTAATAACTTTTTTCATTTCAGTGTGAATAAATGTATAATAAAAATAAATGTAAAAAAGGTTGTACGTTAAATAAAATCAGCAAATTGCAGTAAAAGTTAATTCAGATTATAATTAGTATACTAAATAGACAATATTCACCATTAGTAATAGTAATATGGGCCATTCGTTATCCTAGTCCAAAAAATGTTGTGAATAGAGTGATTCTCAAAGTAATTATGGCATTGACTGCTGGTATATCTAATTGGTATAAATGAGCTTACAAAAGGAGTTACCCATAAGTAACAGATTAACTAAATCTTTATATATCAAAAGTAAAAAAAAATTTATATTATAAAATTTATTTAATGATTTATAATAAAGATTGATCTAATTGTAAAAAACCTAGGATTAATTATATGTGACATTTTATCATGTAGTACATGAATTCATTATATTTATATGTACAAATAAATGCATTCAAATGTGGTTATAATACTTTTATCACTTATCAGATAATATTATTATTGCCATAGATTAATTTTTACGCACAATCTAAAATTTAGCTTTGCTTATTTAGTTAAGTTCTAAGTGCAAAATTAATATTGTAATCTATTTGAAAATAAAAGATTCCAGGTCAATTTTCGTTCAATCTTTTTTGTTCTATTATTTATTTTTTTAAAAAAAATAGAAAGTTTACTGACATTTCTTTTTGCAGATATCGTGTTTGTGAATTTGTTGCATAACTTTACTTCTTTTTCAATATTTTTTAAATAGAAACGTTCTTATTATGTATTGCTTTGTAGATTTCAGGTTCAATGACACTGACTAAAATACCGAAATGGTAAGTTTCGTAACACTTGTTGCGAAACTCCATAGCATATTTTAGTCAGAATTAATATAATTTTGATAAATTATCACTACTAACTATAGAAGTATGTTAACATTGTATTATTTATTCTTATTTGCTAAAATATTATTGGAAATATTTCTATAAACAAACTGTAAACATTGTATGTGCTCATATTATGTTAGTTAACAGCAATAGTATTATTGTCTCAAAGTTAAATAGCATATTCTGATTTAATTCGTTAAAGTAAATTCTTTAAAGTAAAAAATTTTAAAGTAAAAGATTTCAATAAAATATAAAATTAAAATATAAAATATAAAATATCTATAGTCTATTAGTCAAACTTTTAGCTTAATGTCATAATTGACATTTATATTTGATGAGAATATTAGAACATTTGGTAACTCATTAATAGGAGCATCGATTGTGTGCTTCTATTTAATAATAAATATATAATATTTATTGTATAGTACACAATTTTCTTGAGACCTTTATCTGACATTGATCAAAAGCTAATATTAAATATTTCATATTTTTCATATTTTTACATTTTTATTATCTAAGTGAAGGTTGTAAGATTATAAATATGAAAAAATTATATTTGATACAGTATATTGATTCCGTCTAGAGAGTTAATATAATAAGAGATAAAGATGCATGAAGAAGCATTTTTAGTGCACTTCTTTCTTCGCTTGAATGCTTGCCTTTATAAGGATTCAGTGATATTTTCAATCCCTTCACCTAACAACAATTTAATATCATCTACACTTACTGCACCCATCATATATTGACTGAGTAGATTTATGGTTTTCAGCATTGAGAATATATATATCATTTTTTAATGACCCTTTAATTCTAAGTGTATACTATGTTAATTGTTTTTAATAAAATATACTAATAACTAGTATTAATAATATGTATAATGTAAAGTATGATTATAGATTTATAATAGCTTCATGTTTTTACGAGAATTTAGGATGCAGAAAATAAAAAAATTTTTAAAGTTTGTGTAGTTAATGTAATAGATTGATTTTTTTTTTATGCCTTGTAAAATAAAGTTAGAATGAAGTTAAAAATGAAATATTCCAAGATATTATATGTGGAATGTTTCAATTAAGTGTTTGAATACTTTGCAGGAAGTAAATCAATAAATCTTTTACACCTCTGATCATTAATTATTATATAGCTGATCATCTCCCAGTTTTTATTTTTATTTATATTTCATGAGAGATCAATTATTATGGAATAGCATTGTAAGTTTTTGATTAGATGATTTCTAGTACAGTGTTATCCTTGTTTGATCATTTTTCGCATTGAGCTCCGATGGCAAAGCTTTTATTCATCTCTACGTTTTTGAATAAAAAAAGCTATTAAATATGAATGTGAACTAATATATGTAAATTAAGAAATTTATGACTTGCACATCTTTCATTGTACTAACTAAATAAGCTATAAGTAAAATTGAATTATAGTAATATATTTATCTTATAAGATTGTGTTTTTATTTTTTAAAAAAAATTCAAAATTATCAAATAGTTATACTGCAAAATATGATTGATTTTATAAGTTAATCTGACATTATAGTTCAACAAATTCTAACCATAATATGCGCACTTTATTAAGATATTATTTGAAATACTGAAAAAACATTATAAACCAAACTAATATGATAAAGATGATTATTTACCTAAAAAAAAAAAAGTAAATAAAAATGCTATGCTATATATGAACATTTTTTAGTCGTATAATGAGATTATCATAATTATATATATCATTTAAATCTTATCAATATTTTTTAAAAAATATAAGTTTCTATTAACATGGCATAAATAGTTAATTATTTAAAGTTTAGACTAATTTAATATTTATAAAAAACGTAAATAACCGATTGTTATTTATTAGAGCCTATTTTTTTTTAAAAAAATAGGATATTAATGTGTTTTTATAAATAAATATTTTGATTATTTTACCAGAACAGAAATAAATTAGATTAGATTGATTATTTCAGAAAGAATTATCTTTTAAATTGTTAAACAGTATATAAAGCTAATAATCAAATTTCCATAAATAACCAGACTAAGTAGACTTATTTTATTATGACATATTATTGAACAGCAGAAATGTTACTTTATAGAGTAATTAATTTTTAGCACGACAATGACGACATTTATTTGTGTCAACTTTTAAAGAAAAATTACTACTTAAATTTATAAACAAATATGTATGAACATGCAAAGTATTTATAGACATGAAAAATTAAAAATTATTTGAGTAATAATTAAATATTCAAATATTATATACTAAAATGTCAACTAATAACTCAAATAAGAAAGCTTCTTTAAAAATTGAATTCATTGTTATATCTGTTTTCATTATTACCAAATCAATATCCGTCATACTTCCTTATAATAATGCCATTAAACAAAAAAAAAAAAGATTATTCAATATTTTAACTAACTCTATTATAGAAATATTATATATGATTATTTTTACTAGTTCATTGGTTTTTGTTATATATAAATATTATTAAAAGCTTTTCTGCGCTTTTTGTTGATTTATAGTCGTATGATTCATTTATATCCTAATTACAATTCGTAAATTCAGATCCATATGTGGAGTTAATATGTTTTTCTTTAAATCTTAATAGTAAATAACAGTATAGATTATAAACTATAGGTGTCTTTCTTCATAATATGAAATACTTCATAATCTTCTATTAAAAATGTATCATCCGTATTTCTTATATTTCTATCATAATGTCGTTGTTTACACCTACAATAATTATATTCTCTTGAACCATCACCATCTTCAACATATATATCAATATCAGTACCAAATGTAGGTCCATATTCTCTATTATAAAATAATGCAAAATTCTTATCCTTTACTTGACTTAAAATTGGTCCCTTAAAATCATCTTTATTTTTAAAAGAAAATATAAAACTATCTTTGGTTTCACTCCATTTGAAAGTTGATTTACATGGACTCTTCCATTTTAAAGGATTATATCCTCCAATAATTTCTTCAGTTTCTTTTATTTTAATGAATGTAACAGTATGTGATATATTATCACATAATGTATGAAAAGTTTCAGGAGAAAATCCATTCTTACTTCCTCTCAATAATAATTCAAATTCATAAGGTAAATATAATTCTCTTGTATAAGAAAATTTGCTTTTAATATCAATTTTATCAATCCATCTCGAAATTAAAGAAACAATATTCAAATTAACAATTTTTGAATCAATGATTTCATCAATATTTCTATTTCTTGGAAGTAAGATATTATCACTTGGTTTAATATTAGAATCTAAATAAGATCCTAATAATTTTTCATAAAATTGACTTTTTAAAAGTTTTTTATACGGACGAACTTTTTGAAAAAATTCCTCAGATGAAAGACTATAAAATCTAATTAATGGTAAACAATTTTGTAGAGTATTTTCCATAGTTTTAAAATCATCATCTGTCCAAGAATTAGGATCTGAAGTTAAAATATTATTTTGTGTAAGACCCCATTTTAATACATGATCCCAAACTTGAACTTCTTTCATTTGTAAGTCATCACTTTTAATGAGTGAAACCAAAGATTTTTCAGGAAGTGAAGTAAAATCTAATGACTTAAAAACCTTTTCTGGAAATTTAGCCATAAAATCAGTACAAAATTTTTGAAGTTTTAATAATGAATTACATTGAAAACTTATTTTATGTGTAAGTTCAAAATGTTGTTCCATCCATTCAACTTTATTTTCAATTAAATATTTTTGAAAATAATTTACTAGTTCTTGAAGATGAAGTTCATCAGCAGCAGCCAAAATTTTTAAAGTTTCTGAAAGTTCTTGTTCGTTTAAAGAAATAATACCACCATAGATATATCTATATTACAAAAGTTTATGTTAGTATAAATTGTTTAATATATTAATTAACGTTATTGTAATTATAATTTACTTTAAAATGATCTGAAAGATTTCGGGTGAGATATTCGGCAACTTAATAATAGCTAAGTTACGACCACTATTCTTTCCATCAGAAACTATATTGGAAACTAAGGACCGTCGTAAAAATGGTGAACGGTAACATAAGATAATCGTATGCGCATGAAATGTTTTCACATTTGGTTCTTTACCAACTTCAATAGCAACGTCATAATATTCATCATCTTTCAAAATTTCGATATAATTTTGACTTAATCTTGAAAAAAAATTGGTTGACATTTTTTTTTTGTATTTGAGCGAGTGAGTAAACAGATATTTTTATTAAAACATTAGTGAATTTTGAGTAAACAAAAAAAAAAATTAACGATATATGATTTGAATTTAATTTACAGATCGATTAAATGATTAAATGATCATGACGGTGATCGACAATTTGCACTAATAATTGTTTTTATAACTATATAAGTACGTGGTAATAAATGAAAATTTATACAATTGTATAAAAAGTTGGCATAATTATTATTGTATATAAAGTGACGTAACCTGTGATGATCGCGCCACATTACAGTCAGTCGATTCTTACATAATAAGATGACGTTAAAAAGATGACAAATTCGCACAGTGACGAAATACAGTATTAATGTCAAGAATAAATACACAAGCAACTACAACTAAAAAAAAAATAGAAATCTGATAAAACCAAATGAAAAGTTCTGTATATTCTTTTACTAACAGCAGTCTAAGCAGTCTAGGGACAAAACTTAATATAATTATTATCGGTTTAAATAAAAAAGTTATAAAAGTATTGAACTTACTGGCTGAGTATCACACTTGCCTTTTTGAAACAAGTTTATCTTTCATAATTCAATCAATATTATATATATATATAATAAAATTCTAAAATGATCTATTTTAATAAATGTCATACTAAAAGTTTATTATAGATTATATATTATATATAAATGTATCAGC
Organism: Oehlia diaphana; assembly: GCA_003833135.1. Lineage (NCBI taxonomy): Eukaryota > Fungi > Glomeromycota > Glomeromycetes > Glomerales > Glomeraceae > Oehlia > Oehlia diaphana. Next base: position 24,492 of record QZLH01000044.1, read on the forward strand.
CTATAACCGCAATATATAAATAGCCCTACCCATAATTCTGCTTCCATCATTTAATTAACGTTAAATCTCTACAATATATGTATTCAAATTATTCCTAATTGTTTTCTCTTTGTATTTGCTATATCTCACCAGTCGCTGTCTAATTGCATATACAGTATATTGATTAATTTATTTTGTTCAGTCGTGTTTCTAATCGAAAAGAGCATGTATTTGAGAACGTCACGTTACAGTCGTTACAATAATAGTTTAGATTTGTTGATCTGTAAGAGAGGACAAAATATTAAAATGGTAAGTCTAATTATGTCAGCTGCTCATTTGTTCATTTAAAAGACTAATTTTTTTTTTTTAAAAAAAAAAAAAAAAAAAATTTCTTTTCATTTGCTTGTACTCACTTCAATACTGTATACCGTATATACAAGTTCAATAAAAGAAATAAAACAAGAAATGCCAAAACAGTTTTTTTCGAAATTAAGTCAAAATTTTATTGAAGTTTTAGATGATGATGAATATTATGATATTACTATTGAAGCTGGTGAAGATCCGAATGTAAAAATATTTCATGCGCATATGATCGTCTTGTGTTATCGTTCTCCATTTTTACGACGAACTTTGGCTTCCAATAAAAAGAATGATGATGGTAGTTTAACTCATATCAAGTTTCCAAAAATTTCACCGGAAAATTTTAACGTTATTATAAAGTAAGATTTTATATGTTTATTAATTTTACAAAAAAATTTTATTAATATATTTCAAATATTTCAAATTTAACAAATTTAACGAAAAAAAAAAAAAAAATCTTTTTTATTATGTCTATTATTATATTTAGATATATTTATGGAGGTATTATTTCGTTAGAGGAGCAAGAACCTTTAGATAATTTTAATATATTGGTTGCCGCTGATCATCTTTGTCTTCAAGAGTTAATTGATTATTTGCAAGAATATTTAATTGAAAATAATTCACAATGGATAAAACAAAATTTTGATCTTGTTAATCGAGTAAGCTTTCAATCTAATTCTTTATTAAACCTTCAACAATATTGTTCAGATTTTATGGCTAAATCACCTGAGAAAGTTTTTAAATCACTTGATTTTACTTCACTTCCTGAAAATTCATTGGTTACACTCATTAGAAGAGATGATTTACAATTGAAAGAAGTTGAAGTTTGGAATTATGTATTAAAATGGGGTCGTGCACAAAATAAAACTTCAACTACTGATGTTTCTGAAGTTTCTGAAGTTTCTGAAGATCCTAAGGATTGGACGGATAAAGATTTTAAATCAATGGAAAAAACCTTACAAAATTGTTTTCCTTTAATTAGATTTTTTAGTTTATCATCTGAAGAATTTGCACAAAAAGTTCGTCCATATAAAAAACTTTTAAAAAATAATCTTTATGAGGAATTATTAAATTCTTATTTGGATCCTAATAGCATACCAAATGATAATATTTTACTTCCTAGAAATAGAAATATGAATGGAACCTTTAATTCAAAAATCGTTAATTTAAATATTGTTTCTTTGGTTTCAAGATGGGTTGATAAAATTGATACTAAAAGTAAATTTGCTTATACTAGAGAATTATATTTACCATATAAATTTAAATTATTATTAAGAGGTAGTCGTGATGGTTTTACACCAAAAAAGTTTCATTCATCATGTGATGATAAACCTCATACTATAACATTTATTAAAGTTGAAGGTACAGGAGAAATACTTGGAGGTTATAATCCTTCAGTTTGGAAAGATTCACGTCATGGTGAATATGGTAAAACAAAAGATAGTTTTATTTTTTCTTTTAAAAATAAGGATGATTTTAAGGATCCAATTTTAAGTCTTGTAAATAATATGGATGAAGCTTTATTTAATTGTAGTGATTATGGTCCTACATTTGATAATGATCTTTTAATTTGTTCAAAAGAAGATAATTCAAAAAATTTCAATTCTAGTAAATGTAAACAACGTAGTTATGAGAAAATGATAAGAGATGCGGATGCGGGAAAATTTATAATTGAAGAATATGAAGTATATCAAATTATAAAAGAATTAGATGAATTAAATAATTAAATTTATATTATCATATTAGTAAATTATTATTCTTATTCTCGTTTTTTTTTTCATTTTTTTTCGATTTTTTTTTTTTGGATAATAATTTTTGTATACATATTTTTATCAATAAAATTTATATATTTATTATATATATAAAATAATTTTGTAAATGAGTTATCTTTTTTGCATGGATATAATGATAATTGCTTTGATTTAACGATACCCGCTTTTGTTTAACGATACCCGCTTTTATTTAACGATACTCGCTTTTATTTAACGATACTCGATTTGATTAACGATATTCGCTTTGATTTAACGATATTTACTTTTTATTTAATGAGAGAAAAGAATTTATTAATTATGTTTTCTAGATTTAAGACGCAGCAATACATTTTTTTGCTTCATGAAATCATAAAAAACTTTCATCGCACCTAAAATAAATCAATCATTATCATCATCCCATCTTTCGGTTCCTGAGATATTTAGCTCATATAGCACAATATTAAGGAAAATAATATACCTGGAAAACAACATCATCGATCGAAGATATGTCTAACATGATATCTGGCAGGATAGTTTCATCTTCAATATGTCTCATGGACGAATATTTTGATGATACTGATCTCCCTTATGGCTAAGGATACTAAAAATCCACTTAATTGAACTAATATATCAATCGCAAAATTGTATTATTTGCATAAATTCTGGTGTCTCACCTCGATAATAATATCAGAAGTGAAGGTTCACTCTAAAAGATCCGATGCTGTTAATCCAAATTTCAGTATTTAGGTATCCGGTACATAAGATTTCTATCCCAACGTTGACGTAAAATTGAGCTTTCTTATAAGGTATTAATGGCACCGCCCTAACCGAGTTTGTACATTCCAAATTGTCCGACGAAAAGCAATTTCTGTAGCAGCAGTTTCCAACTTTCAAAGTATGAGTCTTTAAGCTGGTTGATGGAGAGTTCAAATTTTTCAAGGTGTTTAGGTTATTAAGATCTAATTCGTTTATCTTATGACGTATGAAAATTTCTGAAGAAAAAAAAATATATATATAAATGTTTTTAAAAATTAAGATTAACGTAATGCACCGTCAAATTTCCAGGACTGAACCGATCTCTATTAGTACGTAAACGTAAATTTATTAATAGCGTGAAGCAACTTGATGCATAAACAAACATAAATCAAGTGTGCGACCGGGATAACATGATGACGTTTCTATCCTGACTTTAATTGTCTGTTTTTTGCCAATAATCCAGTTGAATAAGGTAAATAAAATATAAATTCTACAGGAATAATATCGAATATTAAATTATACGATCAAGAATTATTTTAATCTCAAAATAAGATTTGATAAATTATATATATGGAGTGGCTTATGATTTGAGCCAGGTCTGTGGCGCATACTTTCGGATTTTGGTCTGCGTCTGTGCGTCATCATACTTTGCACCAGTTGCACCAGAGGTTTAACTTGGTAAAGCTCTCATCAAAGCAACAGATATTTATTGGTTTGAGATGTTGTAATCAGCGGTAAATTACCCTTTGTTGGTTGATATGGCTATGATGATGAAAATCCTAACGTTAATAGGTTTCAAAATATACATTTATACATTTAAACCACGTTATCGTAAAAGCTCGGAAATTGTCCAAACAGTTTCAGGTTTATTGATCATAAGCTAGAAATTTAGGAAGACAATCGTAAAGTACGATCAGCAGAACAAATTGCAAATCCAATACCTCTAAAATAAATCTTGGAATTTAATTGACTTTCACAGTATCTTTCGAAAGTTCAGTGTTAAAGTGGGACCAGGAAGGGGTCTGCCTTTGTGCGACTAAATATGGTTTAGTACGACGGTACAATCTGAAATTCTTCCTATTCTAGTACAATATGAACAAAGGTCGGGTATACGGGTAACCCGTTAAATTTAATAATTAAACTTTATCATTGTGAATGTATCAAGTGCGTTGTACAAGAGTTGCACGATCGTTTATTATGGGTTTATATAACAATCCTTTAAAAAAAAAGGAAAAAAAACAATTCCAAGTATCTTATTATTTACCAAATTCGATTTCACATTAAAAATTTTAATAAAAAAAATGGAAAAATTAAAATCATAAATATCTTTATTTAGATTTACAATATACTTTTACCTTAAACTTATTCAAGAATTCATCGACATGATTTTATTATTGAACAGTAATTATAGATAACCATAAATAGGATGATATAGTGATTGACGATACGAAACTATACCGTAAATAGTAGTTTATTGTGGTTTGATAACGCAGCTATAATTTATAAATTCATAAGATATAAAAAATGTATATATATACAAACTTTTAGCGTACGTTTAACTTTCATTTTTTTCTTTTTAAAAAAAATAAATAAATAAATAAATTCGAAATTCCTATTTACATTTTAAAAAACACTTTCAAAAATGTCTAAACTTCCCGCTGATTGCCTCTTCGAAATTTTTGAATTTTTGGCAAATGACAAAGAAAGTTTATATTCTTGCTTATTAGTAAATAAGCTTTGGAGTACTATTTCCGTAAACATTTTATGGAGAGATAGTACAAATTATAATTTTCAAACGCTTATAACTTTAATAAAATGTCTTCCAAACGAATCAAAAGAAATTATTTCCAAGACTGATATTGATTTTTCAATCCCAATTTCAAAACCCATGTTTAATTATCCATCATTTTGTAAAATTTTATTAATTTGTGAAATTCATCGTAAATTTGAATCTCTCTTTCCTTCACCAGAAAATTTAGCTGAAAATTATACTTTAATTGAAATATATAAATTATTTATGAATATTACAGAATTAAAAATTTTTTCAAGTATTAATCCTGAAATTTTTTATCATTTAATTCAACATTGTCATAATATAAAATCACTTACTATAGAATTTTGTGATAATACTATTTCTAATGGTTTAAAAGAATTTTTATTTTCTATTCAAAATAATTTAAAATATTTTAATATTATACAAGATAATCAATTCAATAATAGTCCTGATATCACAGATTTGATTTCCTCTTTTACAACAAACCTTTATAATACTGTAAATGAATATCATTATTATGCAGATAATATTTCATTCTCATTTATTAAGAATTTCATTAATTTACAAGTACTTGAATTAGAAAATTATGATATAACAATAGATATTTTTGAAAAATTATCAACTTTTAATTTTCCACATTTAAAAATTTTTAAAATTGATATCAATAATGTGAATTATAATTTTGCTATAAAATTTTTAATGAACAATGGAAAGAATCTAAAAGAACTTTCTTTTTGTGAAATAATGGGAGAAAACGATAATTTTTTAAATTTAGCGATAGCAAAGTTTTGTGTTAATCTTAAAGTACTTTCTATTGGGTTCTTTTATGATGAATTGGAGACATTTAAAATTATTTTAAACTCTTGTAAACATTTAGAAACTATTAAGATTTGGTTGGATGAAACTGATTTATTATATGAAAAGGTAGCTTTGGAAACAATTGCAAATTATTCTCCTGAAAATATGAATAGAATAGAATTATTATACTTTCCTCGTCCTTATACGAAAAAATTACTTCCAGAAGAGTTAGATTCGTTTTTTATGAATTGGTCCAAACGTGTACCATACTTTCCAATCACCATAATTATTAATAGATTTCATCATACTAAAAGTTTAGATACTGAAGAAGAAAATTTAAATATAATTGATAAATATATTAGATCAAAAGTTATTAAGAAATTTATAGTTTCAATAGAAAAGGATGAAGGTGTTGTTGAGTGTTTCATTAGATCAGATGAATATTAGCTAGATTAATATGGTATTGTAATAATGATTATATGGTAAATTATTTGTGATAGTAAATTATTTGTACTGTAAAAATAATACCTATTATATAAATAATATTATTAATTTATATTTTTTTTAAAACCAGAAAATGTAATAACGTGTATAAATTAAATGTAAAGGTCAAAACACAAATACTTTATTCTTCTGAAAACCTTTTTGCACATAATGCTGGTCAAGGTCATCATAACGTTGATCAAAATCGATATATTTTCGGACACCTATATATGTAATATATGTAATAGCTATTTCACGTGACGCATAAATATCAATGATTTTCATGGCGCGTCGGCGCGACCAACTGGTAAACATGAGATAACCCAATCTCGAGTACATTTTTATTGCTGATTAATATTAAAATATATCAATGTACTTGTCACAACAAAATAATTTAAATTCAAATTCCTTCTATCATTTAACATCCATAATAAAATTCCAAATATTTAATTTACTGCTTAAATTTCATATTTTCATTTGGAAAAACTAAAAAATGTAAATGAGAGTCAGTTGCAAATTGATTGAATAACCATAAGACAAGTCAATCATTCAACTTGTATATTATTTCATGATATTCATACTTCCTTTTTATTCTTTTACCATTGGTTAGTGTGAGTCATTCTCAGATCAACTTATTGTTCAATAACATGGCGAACGAAACCTTGTAGTTGATGCTCTTAACCTAATTTGTGAGACAAAAATAAAAATTTTAGTACTATTTCTAGACTAAAATTTCACAAATGTTCTTATCTGAGTAAGAAATATGAAATTAGGTGAACTAATTAATAAAAAATCACCTCCAAGAATTGAACTTGGACACAGAAATGTGGAACCAACGGTGATGGATTTTATTGAGTTAATAAGTTATTAAGGAAAGAACTCAACAAAGGAATGAAATAAAGGGTATCACATGTGAAGAATGAAATCACATGAGATAGATCAAATGATCAAGAAAGGGTAAATTTTTACAAGACAAAGGATCTCTCTGACACCAATCAGCGCGGTGCTATGCTTCATGGGCGATGCAAACGATCCCCTTGTAAAAATTATCTATCTAAGAGTAGTCAAGCAATCTCAAGTTGACCAAAGGGTAAAGATTACGTCTCCATGCTATATTTGGTAAGCAATGGGCCAAGCTACGTAATATAAGGTTATTTATAAGCTATTTGGAGGTAAAATGAGAATGATATTGAATAATTGGATTACATTATAAAGTAAAGCATAAAAAAAGAGAAGAATATGAATTATAAAGTTAAGAAAATAAAGAAAAGTAAGAAGAATTGATAATAATGTGGATAAGATATAAAAAAGAAATGATAAAGAGATAGATAATAATAAATTTTTAAAATAGTGAAATAAATCAGAAATAGAAGGAAGAGAAGGGAGAAGTTTAAGAATGATAGTAGTTAAGAATTTCAATGAAATAAGAATTGAGACAATGATGTTGTTGAGGATATTGGTGTTTATGAGAATAATAATAAAAAGAATGTAAAAGAGTAATGGTAGATATTGAAGTAATGATAGATGGTGAGAGGTTTCAATAGATTGAGGAGGATTATAACATTTATTGACT
>QZLH01000044.1:34349-67240 GCA_003833135.1 Oehlia diaphana
GTCGGTAAAATGATTGTCGGTAAAACGTACCTGTCGGTAAAGTGAGTGTCGGTAAAATGATTGTCGGTAATATGATTGTCGGTAATGTGAACCAGACCCCTTAGTATTATGTATAATATTATTTAGTTATTGTATTGTAGTTAGAAAAATACTTAAATATGACTCATTTTTATAAATATTACTTATGTCATATCAATTGATTTGAGCTGAAACTAGTAGTACTGATAAATAGATACTGTACATTATTTATTACTATTATTTATAATATCGGAAAAATACGTTTATTGAAGTAATATTAAAATTATTTTATCTAGAATATAAATTATTATTGCTTATATAAATTCGATTATAGAATTATAGATTCAATATTTTGCAAATACTCATAAAAATAAAACATTGAATACAAAAAAAAAGTATAATTCCAATTTTTTGATAAAATAAAAAAAATTAATTTAGTATAATACACGTCATCAAAACTGATTTTAAAAGTACGGATATCGGATATTAAAAATCACTCGCTTGGATAATGTTTTATCAAATCAATGTTATCCATTTTTTTTCTCTTGATAAAGTTTTTAAATTTTTTCTATAATATACTATGTTAATCATGAGAGATAATATTGAATGTAATGCATTATAAAATTTAGGAATATACGTTTAAATCGTACTAATAATATTGTCATTCACTGTAGTAGGAGAAGTAGAAGACAGAAATAATCCTCAAGCAAACGGTGGAACAGGAGATTCGAAAAAAAACAAAAGAGTTACATGATGTTTACAGCGATTTGTCTCCAGAAACGAGGACTTATTATAATGGTCTTAGAAATAAAAAAAAAAAAGGAGGAGTATTTGAAATTGATTCAAGCTGAGAGAAGAGTGGAAAACTAGTATGTTATACTTTATTTATTATTTTTTTTTTAATTCGCCGAGCTTCTGTCAATAAAATAGGTATTAGTCATTAATTTTTTTGCTAGCATAGCTGTTCTTTTTATTGTCACCGGTCTTATTGCGGCTACTCAAAGGGAAATTGAATTACAATAGAACGTGTTTCCTTTGCATTCAAAAATTTTTTTATATGGTTCTATTTAAATGTAAAATAGTAATCTTGTAATACAAATTATTACTGTTAGGAGTAAAGTGAGCTTCATATACATACTTTGAATCTGGAAGGTTCACTCTGGCTATATGTGTTATTCACTAAAAAAGGATTATCCCATGGATTGTGAATATTAACGGAGGACTCTCATTTCAAATCAAGTAAACTACTAAGTGGCAAATCCATTCGATTCGTTAGAAAACTTATACTTGACAATTTGGTACAGTCTTTATTGTGGCTGAATCACAACCAGAAGTCCATATTCCATGATTAAGAGGTAAAAGATGTCAGTTCCGCTTCGGTTAGTAAGAACGATTGTGGTACTACGTTTTAATGACTCAGCTTTAACATAGCAAGTGTTACTAATTACTTGTTGACGAGCAAGAATGTTAGAAATGAGTAGAATTATTAAAAGGCATTAAGCTTAAAATCATCATGAAATTGAATAACAAAAATTTTAGACATCATTGATATATTTGTTTTAATAATTAATGGATGAGTGTGAATTCATACACTTTTATATATTAGACTGTAAACTTGATAATTCAGAAACAATAAATATCCCTAAAACAATTGATATGAATTAATTGAAAAAATATTGGGCAAAGTTTGTAACATTTATTATTTAAATTTACACTAATAATTAAATAGCTTTTGCAGAAAATCGGATTCAAATATCTTAGCCATTTTTTGATATTTCAAATTGTTATCAACAGTCTGGTTCACTAAATAGTATGGAAGAAAATTTGCTAGCACGATTTGTATCATCTGAAACTGACAATATTCAAAGTAAATTAGAATAATTCTTTAATAGGATGAAATAACTGTACTATAATGACTTTTTACGAATATATAGTGGTTTTACAAGCATTTTTATTTGTACTTTGTACATTTGTAGATATTGTATAGGTTATTGTATAGGACTAAAGGTTATTTACTTATTATATAATTACATAAGTAATAAAATTTAGAAAAATATTTTTTACGGGTTAAAAGAAATTTGTGTTGTTAAATTATGCGATAAAATCAGTAATATTTAACTATTATTAGTTTTAAAATTACTTTATTATTATGACTAATAAACTTCTAATATTAAATATTCTCTAGTCAAAATTAATAATATTGTATCTGTTTATTAAATAAATTATTGGCTGATCAGTGTGACCTTCAGTTGGAGTAAAAAAAGTAAACCGTATGACCGTAATATCTCTATATAAACATCTTTCTTATAACTTTCATATTTTCTTTCGACCAAGTTATCTTTCATCTTTATTTTAACAATGATTGATTATTACACTATGAAATCATTGAGACATAATGAATTGCAAAAAAATATTAGAATGAAAGTTAAGTATACATGAATGAAATGATGAATAATGTATGCGATCAAAAGATGAACCTACTGATTTCAAACATAGGTTGTATAGGCGATACATTAAAAAGTGCATTTGAAATGGTAGATGAGCAGGCAGAAATCACGATTAAAATATTGGATCATATGAAAGATCATAATGATCGTACAGAGGCTCGGCTTAGTGAATTAGAAAGTTAAAAAGTTCGAATGGATCGTATTGAGGCTCGTCTATATCAATTAGAGTGTAAAATGAATAAATTCAATTTTCTGGAGATTGGGTTAGTATGTTTATGACAAACGTAGCAGGAAAGTATGAAGAGAGAGAATTGTTTGATGCTGAGACAGCTCTTGAGAAAGAAATAGATTTAACGGATCATGAGATTAAATCTATTCAAAAGTTAAATAATTAACTATTAAATATTGGAATGTCAACCAAAGTTATCAAATTATTAAGCAAATTGAAAGACAAAAGCAATGAACTATTCCATAACAATGGGCAAACTTTAACAGAGGCTTTAAAGCGACTAAACGACTCACTTCCAAACGACGTGGACAAATACAGGGCTCCATTACAAAGATCTCTTAAGACAATTGGCACTTGGCACGGCACTTGGAGTAAATAATTTTTTCTTATATTTTAACACTAGATTGTAAAATTTATTTTCGTTGATTGTTATATATACAGCTAAATCTTTAATTTTAGAAATCTTAAATTAAAATTAGAATTAATTAACTTGCTTGTACAAATAAATGCTTTATATTAAATAAAAAGATTTATTCGCTATTGCTTTGATTCTTCAATATTTACATTTTCTTGTAGATTATAATTTGACTTGCATTGTAAAATGTTCAAAAAACGGCTGTTTATTGTGTAACAAGCGAAACATATGATATTATTAAAGAAGTTTCTATGTTAATATACAGTATATTGATTAAAAACACCTATTTTTTCTTGATTATCTCTTCTACATGACGTTCCTTATTTGCGGATCCATCACTACCTAATATCCTATCCTTTAACAACCCACTATAACCTCCATTCTTATGCAACTCGGTTTTGCTCGTACAGAAAATACCTTCGATGCTATGAAATATCAGTCAGTGCTATTTACACAAAGATTAAGAAAGATTCAAGTTAGGCTGTTCCAACTTGATTATTTGTTTAACGTCCTCCCCCCCTCTATTTTTTAAAAAATTTGAGATTTAATAAACACATATTAACAAATACCCCCTCTATTTTTGAAAAAATTTAAAAGCTAATAAACATATAGTGCCTTTAAATTTTCCTATGTTTATTTATTTGGTTTGTTTAACTTAAGCCCCCCTCCCCCCTTAATTTTTTCAAAAGGCCTGGACGTTAAACAAACAATTAATTTGGAACAGCCTTAGTATTGCATAAATTTGTAAATAAAAAACATACCAAAACGAATTTTTCACCAGTCGTGACAATACCATATACACATATTCATACTCATAGTCGAAATACTTCGTCCGCCTTCTGCTTTTTCTTGAGCATGTTTATATTGATAATATCAGTTAGCACATGTGCAGAGAGAAAAATAAAAAATCTACATTACTTACATCGCATGAGCTTTTACATTGCATAGATTTTTAGCCACTCCTTTACCCGGCTGGTTTTGCTCCCTCAGTTATGCAAATTATTTCTTCGAATAACCGTCTGCGATTTAGTTACCGTCATCTGAGGTAAGATAATTTTAACTTTATAAAAAGTGATGGTTTTACAACTGCTCAAATACTAGTATAAATAGTTTTGTTTTGTTTAATTAACAAGATTAATAGGGTGAGAAATCAATCCTTCATCTATTCATTTTTTATTTAGGAATAATCAAGTGTAAACTTGTCTTCTACTATATACTGTATTCTAATTAAAAAATTTTTTACTTTATTTTTAATGTCTAATGCCTATTTTATATAAGAAATAAGGATATTAACTGTATATTAAAATTAAATATTTATTAATAAATTAAAATAATGCTAATAAAAAATTATATAAAATTAATAATTTTATAATATATATGGATGATCAAATTTTGTTTAAAAGAAATTTTTAAATAGTAAAAAGTTTACAGATCCATTCACTGAAAATATAAATAATTCGATAAATTCCAAAAATACGAGCTTTTTATGGAAAAAAGATGGAATATAAAAAACCTTAGTTTTTTTTTTTTAAAAAAAAAATTATATAAATTTTCCAATTAAGCATATAATTTTAAAAATGCAGTGACAATAATTTAATTAATATAATTTGTAAATTTTATTAAAACACAAAGATTTGTTGGTTGCCGATCGTACTAAAATAGAAAAGCTTGATTCGAAATGTATTTATATAATCAGCAAATCAATACCAAAGATGGGGGATCAGCATCTTAAAATGGAAATCACTCAAAAACTAATCTTATGTTAACGTTAAGTTAACGTTAACGTTAACCTATCATGACATGTCAATCATTTCAAGTCATTACAATAACGTGACGCGCCACCCACCCACCCATAAGGTCATATTGCACTTTTATAGAATGTTCTTTCTTGCTTAAAAATTGTGGGATAAAATTTTTAGCAAATCATGTGAAAACTGAATAATATTTTTGTCAGCCAAAAATGATCAACAACCGGATGACAAATTTAATGTTATGTAAATAAACAATTTGTTTGTATTACTTATTTAAATATAGATACATATTTTTTTTATTTTGAACCAAAAAAATAAACAACAATCAAACGGTAAATTTTCATTATCGTCATCTCATTATCGTTATAATGCTATCATGAAAATTTTTTTTCAGGGTAGTAATTCTAAAAATGATTTTAAATAAATGCTTTATCAAGTAATTCTGTATTATTATTTAAAGTTAATCACATATTCTGATATATATATTTTTTTATTTTTGAACCAAAAAATTAACAATCATCAAGATAATTAACCTTAAAATGATTAACAAGTGAAATAACTAAGCCAAAAATGATTAACAAGCAAAATAAACCGAAAATGATCATCCTTTACCAAATGATAAAAAAATTATGTTAATAGCTAGTTAAGAGTAATTTCTCATTTTTTTTATAGATATGTTAAATATAAAAAAAAATTTTGCAAATAAAGTGAAAGTTATGGTTTGGCTAGAAAAACCTGGCGAGCGAAGCGAGCCAAATGAAATTGCATCGTCATAATAAATCACGTGAATATTTAATACACAATCATATGATCTACCAGTAATTTTTCCACCAGTTAAAATTTAGAAATTCTTTTAAACTATTTATCATAATTATGATACTGTATGGTAGTATAAGCCAACTTAATTAAAAAAAAGTCAGAATTATTACAGTTCTAATTATACTATGACTATAGCTCCCTGCCATGTTTAATGTTAACTTGTTCCTTAATAATTTTACGCAGGTGCACCCCCTTTTTTGGAAATTATTAAATAGTTAATTTGCTGATCATAACGTGATCGACAAATTTACTATTTAAAAATTTCCAAAAAAGGGGAGTGCGTTCAAATGCAAATTAGCTAACGTTACTATATTATTAATGAATATTAAAAAGAAAATTTTTTATTTTAGTTAAAAGGAATATGTACAGTATATTTCTAGATTACTAAACGATTCCTTATCTTCTAAAATTAGAAATAATTGCATTAAAAAAATTAACTAATCTCAAATTCATCGGATTCTGCATTTATCGGGATTTTGGTTAAGTGTCAACTGTCGATATTATGATTTCTGGGTGATCCCATCCGACTTTTTTACAGGGATAACATTATAATCATGAGAATATTTTCATTTCATAAAAAAATCTTTGCATACGCTAATTACGTTATGCAAAATAAATAACAAATGAATCACTATCATAATTTTTTAAAAATAGAATAATTTTGATATTATAAATCACTTTATTTAATAAGAATTTACTTCCTTAATATTCTTAATATTAAAATTGTCTATTGATATAATTGCTTAATAGTTAATATACGTTGGTTACATTGAACTTTATGAAACATAACTATACTTGTTTTAAGACGCATTTCCAATCATTTCAATTTCGATTTGGAAAGTATTTGAATTTAAAATCCGTTAATTAAATTCAGCCAACTATTTTAATCCTATTTTAATAATTTAACATTTAAAACAAATTAAATAAAAAAAAATTCAAAAACTTTACAATATGATAAAAAAAGAAAATGAAGCTAAGTAAATTATCACCTATATAAAAAACAATCATAAGAAATTAATTAGTTATCCACAACGACAGTAAGTATTATTTCTTTATAATTTGAAATACTTCGTAATCTTCAATTAAGAATGTATCGCTTGTATTTCTAATCTTTTTCACGTAATTTCCTTGCTTACACCTACAAAAATTATAATCTCCATGTTCTAGATATTCTCTTGAACTTCTAGCTTGAAATCGTATAACATATATATCAATATCACCATTAAATGAGGGACCAAAATTAAACTTATAATACAAAGCTTTATCCCTATTTGTTACGTGACTTAAGATTAAATCCTTAAAGTTATCTTTATTTTTAAAAGAAAATATAAAGCTGTCTTTTGTTACACCAAATTCACCACGATTATGTGACTTCCAAATCAAAGGATTATATCCTCCAATAATTTCTTCCGTCTCTTTTATTTTAATAAATGTAACAGTATGAGGTTTATTATCACATAATTCATGAAATTTATGAGGAGTAAATCCATCTCTGCTTCCCCTTAATAATAATTTAAATTCATATGGTAAATATAATTCTCTTGCATAAGCATATTTGCTTTTAGTATCTTTTTTATCAATCCATCTTGAAATTAGAGAAACAATATTTAAGTTAACAATTTTTGAATCAACGATTCCATCAATATTTCTGTTTCTAGGAAGCAAAATATTATTACTTGGTTCAACATTAGAATCCAGATAAGATCCTAATAATTCTTCGTACAGTTGTTGTTTCAAAAGTTTTTTATATGGATGAACTTTTTGAAAAAAGTCTTCGGATGAAAGACTGAAAAATCGAATTAATGGTAAATAATGTTTCAAAGTATTTTCCAATAGTTTGAAATCATCATCTGTCCAAGTTGTAGGATCCGGAAGAAGTGTAGGATTTTTTTCAAGTCCCCATTTTAATACGTGATCCCAAATTTCAATTTCTTTCATTTGTAAATCATCTCTTTTAATGAGTGAAACTAAAGAATTTTCAGGAAGTGAAGTAAAGTCAAATGAATTAAATACTTTTTCAGGTGATTTAGCCATGAAATCTGTACAAAATTTCTGAAGTTTTAATAAAGAATTAGATTGAAAACTTTTTTGGTGAGTAAGTTCAAAATGTTGTTCAATCCATTCATATTTATTTTCAATCAAATAATCTTGTAAATAAGCAACTAATTCTTGAAGAAGAATTTCATCGGCAGCGACTAAAACTTCTAAAATTTCTAAAGGTTCATGTTCATTTAATGAAATTATTCCGCCATAAATATACCTACATTATAAATAATTTATGATAAGTATATAATACATATATTATTTAATACTACAGTAATAAAAATTAGAATTTAACTTACTTTAAAATAATCTGAAAGACTTCTGGTGTGATATTTGGCAATTTAACATGAGTTAATATAATATTATTATTATTTCTACTTGAAGTCAAAATTCGTCGTAAAAATGGAGAACGGTAACACAGGATAATCATGTGCGCACGGAATATCTTTACATATGGATCACTACCAACTTCAATTGTAACATCATAATATTCATCATCAGCTAAAATTTCAATATAATTTTGACTTAACCTAGAAAAAAATTGTCTTGACATAATTATACTTCTTTTTGAAAGTGTGAGAAAAAATGTAAGCAATTTTGTACAAAAAGCAAGTTGCAAATCTATTTACATCATATTGATCCAAACAGTCATTCCAGATAAGGACAAATTAAAGACATGTAAAATTTATTTGTATCACAACCACTAATTCTACCATTTCTACGTCTTGATTACAATAGGTTTTTTGGTCAATCTTTTGCATCTTTAGTAATACAAAATAATTTACTTATTTAACTCTAATAAGTATTATGTATACTGCCTGGAGAGACAATAATTCATACTATAAATGAATTATTTAAATGCCAGGATCAATTAATTCTTTAAGAAAGAGATCATATATTATTGAATTATTAAATATATAATCATGCTATGTTTAGAAATCAAACAAAAATGAGGATTACAATTAGTTAAGTAAATTTACTTTTATTACTTTTATTAAAACTATAACTAATATATCATCAGTATTGAACTTGGATCATAATAAATTGTAAATGATTAAATCCGAATTTAATGATTTAATTTATTGCAAATCCGACTAGAATTGTAAATATGTTTTAGAAAATGTACTTGTCCAGATATACTAATTCCTTACAAATCATGCAAAAATGCCCTATGAAAAAGCAGCAAGACGAAAAGGAGTTGTGTCGAGTTAACCAATAAAGTATAATATGATGGTGTGAAATCGATATTTTTTCTTATTTATATTATACTCAATGCCATATTAAGTTAAAATTGAAGAAAAATTTTATTGAGAATTTTTTATTAAAATCTTTAATTAATACAATTCTTAATTAGCTAATTTCAATTGACGCTCCTTTTCACAATTATTTTTGTTTCACGTTCCTTTAAAGCAAGTTCACGTTATTTTAATGCTTAAAAATATGTTTTAACATTTTATTATTATTATCTTTGATTACTATAAATATTCACATAACAATATCTCAATAAGAACCTCTTCATAAATGATGTCTTCTCTATTAACAAATCAATTTCTATAGTTGTAGTGCAAAGATAATATTTTTCGCGTGAAACAATGAGCAAAGGTAATAATAATATTTTTCGTGTAAACAAGTGGAGATAGTATTTTTCTTTTGGATGAGTAGCTTTAAAAGCGAAATATCATACGAAAATAATATTTCTTTTACGTGGAACAAGAGACTTTTTTGACTTTATTATCGATTATCAAATCAGCAGTTTGCAAAAGAGTTTAATAAATTATACGATAATTATTTACTATACATACACAGCAGTAGTATTTTACAAATTATATTGTTGAGTAGATTATTTCATGTGGCGTACTATACTTTTTTGGTTGACCCGACACCATTCCTTTTCGTATTACTCATGAAAAAATAAAAATAATCGTGTATCTTGTACAAGTCTGTATGGAAATCATATAGTTTTTTGGATAAAAATGGCCATAAGATTTTGTTTAATGCATTAAAAATGACGTTTTAATTATAATAAACGTATATACTGTATTTTTAGCTTGATTTTTTCATTAAGCTTTTTTTGAGTATATATTATAATTTTTACGTTAAATGTTCATGTGCCAATTGTGTACGAGTCGAAGCAATTTTTATTATAATAACTGTGCAACTAAATATTTATTTATCAAAACGAGATATTATCCCTAACGTTAATTTCTGATATTAAATATAAAGTTTTTAAAATTAAATACATTATTTATATAAATAACACACATGTACACATTTCAAAATACATATTTATATAAAAAATTTCATGCTATAACATAATTCCTATAATTTCAAAATTGTAGATAATTAAACTGTGTAGATTTCTCTACATGCATTCCAGAGAAAAATATAAAAAGGTATAACTATATAAGTTATCGGTACTTATGTACCTTAGTTATATACTCATTCATTATTTAAACCAAAGGAATGGTTGTTTACAATTTGAAATACTTCATAATCTTCTATTGTAAATCTTCCTTCTTCATTTCTTATCTTTTTATCATAACTTTTTTGTTTACACGAAGAATAATTATATTCTCTACCTTCCCTTGGTTCAATACCTCCCTTCATTACATACAAATAAAGGTCATCATAAAATGTAGGACCAAAGCTGTATTTGTAATATAAAGCTTTATCCACATTTTTTACATGACTTAAAACTAAATCACGGAAGTTATCTTTATTCTTAAAAGAAAATATGAAGCTATCCTTTGTTTTACCACATTGACCAGTACTATATGACTTCCAAATCAAAGGATTATATCCCCCAATAATTTCTCCCGTCTCTTTTATTTTAATGAATGTAACAGTATGAGATATGCCATCACATAATTCATGAAACTTTTTAGGAGTAAATCCATCTCTGCTTCCTCTTAATAATAATTTAAATTCATATGGTAAATATATTTCTCTTGCATAAGCATATTTATTATTAATATCTATTTTATCAATCCATCTTGAAATTAGAGAAACAATATTTAAATTAACAATTATTGAATCAATAATTCCATTAATATTTTTATATCTAGGAAGTAAAATGTTATTACTTGGTTCAACGTTAGAATCCAGATAAGATCCTAATAATTCTTCATATAGTTGTTGTTCCAAAAGCTTTTTATATGGGTAAACTTTTTGAAAGAAATCTTCAGATGAAAGACTGAAAAATCGAATTAATGGTAAACAATACTGCAAAGTATTATCCATTATTTAAAATCATCATCTGACCAAGTTGTAGGATCCGGAAGAAGTGTAGGATTTTTTTCAAGTCCCCATTTTAATACATGTTCCCAAATTTCAATTTCTTTCATTTGTAAATCATCTTTTATAATAAGTGAAATTAGAGAAGCTTCAGGAAGTGAAGCAAAATCTAGCGATTTAAATACTTTTTCTGGAAATTTATCCATGAAATCTGTACAATAATTTTGAAGTTCTAAGAGAGAATTAGATTGAAAGCTTGTTCGGTAAGTAAGCTCAAAATGTTGCTCAATCCATTCAAATTTATTTTCAATTAAATAATCTTGTAAATAATCAACTAGTTCGTGAAGAAGTAGTTCATCAGCAGCAGTCAAAATTTTTAGAATTTCTGAAGGTTCTTGTCCATTTAATGAAATAATACCACCATAAATATATCTATATTATAAAAAAAAATTATATAATAAATGTAATAAATGCTAAAATACTGACAAAGCTATAATATGACTTACTTTAAAATAATTGAAAAATTTCTGGTGAGACATTTGGCAACTTAATGTGAGCTACGATATCATTATTGTTATTTCTACTTGAAATCGTTCGTCGTATAAATGGAGAACGGTAACACAAGATGATCATATGTGCACGGAATATTCTCACATTTGGGTCTTCACCAACTTCAATTGTAATATCATAATATTCTTCATCTTCCAAAATTTCAATATAATTTTGACTTAATCTAGAAAAAAATCGTCTTGACATTTCTGTATTGTATTTAAGAAAAGAAAGAGGATTAAAATAATTTTTGAATTGGATGTAAGTTGCAAATCTTATTTAAATAAAATCAAAAGTTTGTATCACTGTATTACAAATATGGATAAATCAAGTATATGTCGATCAAAAAATTGATTCAGTGAAAGCTTAAATTTATTTTAAGATTTGTTTCAAAATAGGGTTCTTCCCAAAATTATGATATTACAATATAAACGTTATATTAAGTATTTTATAATGAAAAAATTCGAATAATATATATACTATATATAATAAAGTATTTTTTTTTTTTATTATATTAACCAGAATTTAAATACAGCTTTTTCTTATGATCGTATCACTACTCACTAGAGATTTAGAAGAAATAAAGCAAATATAAAATATAATCATTATTATCATTGTAACTAAGAGATATAAATGACAATATTTCATTGGGACATTGGAATTAGAACTATACCGACAAAGTGATACTCTTATTATCATGTGAGAAGATAAGTATTGGCTAATTTAGCTAGGATTTATTTTGTTAATTGTTTTTAGTATATACCATTTAATAAAACTTTATTTATTGTATTCACATTCTATTTTTTTTCCACAATTTTTCCGGATTGATAAATATCATTATTGAATTCACTGGTCGAAGTGGGATGATTTTGCATAAAGTTTATCAAGAAATCTCCATTAAATTTAATTTATAGATTGAAACGGTAAAATTATTTTAAATTTTATGATCTTAAATCTAGTTGATTAATTTATAATGCATAAATTCCAAATAAATTTTTAATAAATTTAAATATGTATGTATATAATGCATATCATATGTTGAAATTTAATTAATTGAAATGATATTTAATTTACTTAAAAGCCATTTATTTACTTATTATTAAAACTTTACTATATAGACGAAAATAAAATTTAGGGGCCTACATCCTGATAGAAAATCTAAAATTATATCGAATATTCCCTATAAAAATTTTGAATAAACGATGGTTTTTATTATGAAAATCTCTGACATGTGACCAATTTTCTAAATAAATTTATAGGAATTCTTGTGACAAACCTTTTTAAAGTAGAATCTTAGTTCGTTGCGTTGAATAACGCTTGAGACCTGCTGCTATCCGGACATCGATATATCCACGAATGCAATGACCTAAATTGAATAACTATATTAACGCAACAAAATTTGATACTTTATTAATTATTTCCGTCATTACAAGAGATATACTACTTTAATAATTAAAATCTTATCACCTGGCTACTAATTGGTATTTAGGATTTTTTCCGCAAGTTACAGTATAAATTGGCGGACCAATTAATATATCTAGGATGATAAAAAAGTTATATACTAAACTAGATCAGTAAATAACTAATACATAAACGCGACACAAGCTTTTTTTGTTGACGTTCTCATTCTTTCTAAATTTTTTTTATAAAAAAAATGCAACAAAAAACTTTGTTAAGTATATTTTTTGGTATTAATCTTTGAAAATGTAATTTATTACCATGGCGATTTATCACATGCAAATAATATTTAAACTGAATAAAATGTTGGTGTTTTTTCTCTTTTTTTTTAGGGTAAAATAGATATGAAACGTGACATTTGTACAAAATTTTCTGATGTAAATTTACTCCACTTCGACCAGTAGAATTTATTATACAAAATCTGAGATAAGGATTTTTGATATTCTTAACTCCTTAATTTTTTTTAATATCATTAGCTTTATTTTAATATAATTTACCTAATTTAAATCTAAAAAAATGAATAATACAGTATATTGCAAAATAAATAAATAAGCTAATAGTGAATCCCTTTTTGCACAAATACTACTATTATTTAATAAATGAAAATTCGTATACCCTTATTATGCTTATTTGTTAGTATTGCTCACAGTTATGTTCAATTTTAAATTATCACCTGCATATTCTTATCGTCCCTAAGTATTTGCACACAAAAGCAAAACAAAAGAAAGGTATAAACTAATAACCTATTCATCCAGCTTCATATTTGAAATACTTCATACTCTTCTATGGCAAACCTTTCTTCTGTATCTCTTATATTTTTTTCATAACTACGTTGCCTGCAACAAAACAAATTATATTCTTTTAAACCATCTTTCTCTTTCACACGTATCAGAAGATCCTTATCAAATGTGGGACCACATGCATTATGATACACTAACGCACAATTAGTATCTTTTACATGACTTAAAATTGAATCTTTAATATTGTTTTTACTTTTAAAAGAGAATATAAAACTATCTTTGGTTATACCATATTCACCATATTCACCAGATGATTTCCATACTGATGGATTATATCCTCCAATAATTTCTTCTGTACCTTTAACTTTAATTAATGTCACAGTACAAAGTTTATCATCACACAATTCATGAAACTTTTTAGGAGTAAATCCATCTTGACTTCCCCTTAATAATAATTTAAATTTGTAAGGTAAATATAATTCTCTTACATAAGCATATTTGCTTTCAGTATCCTTTTTATCAATCCATCTTGAAATTAGAGAAACAATATTCAAATTAACAATCCTTGTATCAATGATTCCATCAATATTTCTATATCTAGGAAGTAATATATTATAATTTGGTTCACTATTAGAATTTAAGTATGAATTCAACAATTCTTCATATAGTTGATGCTTTAAAAGTTTCTTATATGGATGAACTTTTTGTATAAATTCGTCAGAAGATAAACTGAAGAACCTAATTAAAGGTAAATAATGTTGCAAAGTATTTTCCATTATTTTGAAATCATCATCTGACCAAGTTGTAGGATCCGAAAGAAGTGTAGGATTCTTTTCAAGCCCCCATTTTAATACGTGATCCCAAATTTCAATTTCTTTCATTTGTAAATCATTTCTTTTAATAAGTGAAACCAATGATTTATCAGAAAGTGAGGTAAAATCAAGTGATTCAAATATTTTTTCAGGAAATTTAGCCATAAAATTTGTACAATATTGTTGAAGTGCTAATAAAGAATTAGATTGAAACCCTGTTTGATAAATTAATGCAAAATATTGCTCCATCCATTTAGACTTATTTTCAATTAAATATTCTTGTAAATAATCAACTAGTTCTTGAAGAAGAAGTTCATTAGCAGCAACCAAAACTTTTAAAATTTCTGCAGGTTCTTGTTCATTTAATAAAATGGTACCTTCATAAATATAACTGTATTAAAAAAAATTAAACAATAAACATCAAATATTAATATACTAACAAAGTTTACGATATAACTTACTTTAAAATAATCTGAAAAATTTCTGGAGAGACATTTGGCAGCTTAATGTGAGCTACGATATCATTATTATTACTTCTACTTGAAATCGTTCGTCGTAAAAATGGAGAACGGTAACACAGGATGATCATGTGTGCACGGAATATTTTTACATTTGGGTCTTTACCAACTTCAATTGTAATATCATAATATTCTTCATCTTCCAAAATTTCAATATAATTTTGACTTAATCTAGAAAAAAATTGTTTTGACATTTCTGTATTGTATTCAAAAAGAGAAAGAGGAATAAAATAATATTTGGATTAGATGTAAGTTGCAAATCCTATTTAAATAAAATTAAAAGTTTGTATCACTGTATCACAAATATGGATAAATTAAGTATATAAAAATCAAATAAACGGAAATGTTGAAATTTATTTCAAGATCTTGTTTCATACAAATTATAATTTTAATTATATTTTTTTTGAATTCTTTCAAATTATATTAAGTAATTGTATTTATAATGAAACAGTTCGAATAATAATATTATAAATATTATATTAACCAAGGGCCCTAATCAATTAATATTAAAAATAATAGAAATTTTTTTTTTTTTTTTTTTTTTTTTTGACCGCAGATTGCACCAAATTGTTTTTGATCATAAGCTTAGTTACTATGGGAAAGTCTTATTTATTATTATTATCATTAAAAAATTAATACAAATTCGTCCAAGTTCGGAGAACACGTGACCAAAAATTCACAGCTCTGGGCCATTAGATAATTTGACCAGAATTATGGTTTGATAATTTTAATCGATTAACCGATTTTTGAGATACCTTAATCGATTCTAAACTCTGCTGTCTGTCTGTCGGGATCATATGGTGATGCTCTTGTATGAAATAGTTATGCATTCGGATAAACTAGTGATGCCGACTTAACTGATGAGTTTTAACATAGTTATAGTTAAAGCAAAAAACCTACATCGTTGAAATTGTTGTAACATGTTAAACCACTTCATTTTCAGATGTTTTTTATTACCTTTTTTTAACTATAAAATGTTTTACAATAACAATTAGATTTTATCAATTTTATCACTTAAAGTTCTTTAAAATAATCTGTATTTTTATTATAAATCCATATAGAAGTGTTAATTTGTTTAAACGCGTTTCATATATAAAAGCTTATTTTAACTTTCAAAAT
This sequence comes from Oehlia diaphana, assembly GCA_003833135.1. Classification (NCBI taxonomy): domain Eukaryota; kingdom Fungi; phylum Glomeromycota; class Glomeromycetes; order Glomerales; family Glomeraceae; genus Oehlia; species Oehlia diaphana. The sequence continues at coordinate 50,502 of QZLH01000044.1, forward strand.
AGGGTTTAACAAACTATTATTTAAACTTTATTATGACATTTAACAATTATAATAACAAGCTGAAACTAAAATGCAAAATGTTTAAACTATTTCATCATTTAGCTTCAGTTAAGTCGGCATCACTAGGATAAACCTTACGATTTATTTTGAATGACATTTCATTTTAAAATGTTGTCCTCTGTTTTTATTTCCTTTTTTATTTTGTATTTTATTCTTAACAATTTATTTCCTTCTTTAATACAAGCCCCTGAAATTTGTATTTCTTATGTGATCTCAAATTTCTACACTCCTATATCCTTTTTTAAATTCTGACGGCTGAAATTTCATCATTACTTCTTATTATGTTATAAACAAAGCACAGCCGCTTTCTTATCTAAGATACAACGACCAGAGATGTCTAAAAAATTTTTATTTTTTAAGCAAAAACAATATTAGTTGAGATATCCAACGCAGTAATACATGATTATTATTTTGGTATGATTTTCTTCCAACATTAATCGTCTATTCTAGATTCTAGATTTGCAATTAAAAATTAATGCGAAGAAAAAGAAAAGATGAAACAAAGTAAACCTTTTTGTTGTTGTTTTTTCTATAAAAGAATAACTGATTTAATCCGAATTCAAAAAAAAAAAAAAATAAAAATAAAAAACATTTGTTTTAATAAAAATCTAATTATAAGAATATTTTAGTAACCATGAGTCGAATTTTTATTTTGGCATTCGTTTTACTTGTTACGCTTTAACTTTTTGCGGTCAATGCAGCACCACTTGAACTTGTAAAAAGAGAAACTCAATTTTTATTATGTGGCAGTTTTCCACCAGAAGTATTGGGACTCGATGTAAAAATAACAACTGATCCTGTCGTTCCTAACACAGAAGAAACGTTTGACATTAAAGAACAATGAAAAAAGATATTGTCACTGCTGGAGGTTTTCTTATTATTGCATTCATCGATGTTGCCGCGGAACAACCATAGGAGTGGTGCTTCGATCCAGATGAAAACCATCATCTACGTTACACAAAAAAGACCGGATTTGATCCAGATTCATATCCGGGTCAAATAATCCGGGAATCCGGATTGGATTTACAACTGATCGGCAATAATACTGGCCAGTATTCATAACGCCGGCCGGAATTACAAATTTGTGTAATATTAAAAATTTTCGTGCCATTATGCTTAGCCAATAAAAAGTTTTTTACCCGGTGGCTAAACTATTTTTTCGGCGTCACGTGATTTTAATTTCGGCCAGAATTACAAATTTGGCCAAAATTATCTATAAAGACCGCGAAAGTTTCATAAATCCAATTTTATTCAATACTTTTTTTTAACTTTTCTTTGTAACTATAATTATGAAATTTTTGATAAACAATTATTTTTATTTCTTTCAAAAATTAAAGAATCGTTTAATTAAATTATATGACACTAAGATTTTAATTTCTAAAAAAAGTTATTACAATAATATAAATTTTACAGTATCTCAATTTTTTGTAATTTGATCTGAATAATTTTTCATTTAAAAATAATAATTATTATTTCATTGTAAAAAAAATAATAATAAAATTTTTTCTTTTGAACATTTGAAGGTGAAAAATGATTCTTTGCTTAGTAAATTAAACTTCAGTTGACCAACAAGTGATGCAAGTGTTTTTGGTGTTTTCACTTTACAGTATTTGAAATTTTTATGCAAAAAAAAAAAAAATATATAAAGATTCATCCGGATTCTGGTTTAAACCGTATATTTGTCATCCGGATTATAATCCAGATGAAAACCGTAAAATCTGGATATCCAAGAAAAAAATTATCTGGATCGATCCGGATTGATCTGAATGCAGATCGAAGCACTACATAGGAGATCCCCTTATTGCGGATATTGTTCATTACCTGGAGTTACTTGTCTGATTAAAGCCGGAACTGCATTTTCTACAACGCAGAAATACACTGCACCAAAAGAATTGCCTAAAACATACAATATTAGAGTTGAAATTGGACATGGACAACCGCCTAATGTTGAACAAATAGCCTGTGCAGGTGCTCTTGTTGTTGATAATAAACCTTCTGCAGATTTTGAAGTTTGGGATTTTTTATAAGTGCTTAATGTACTTGTTATTAATTAAAGGTTCGTGTAAAATAATAAGTCCATAAATGATTGAAAATTTCTCTTTTCAATTACAAAACAGGCAATTCCAATCTTTATAAATATTATAAGAGCTGACTTTTTTCACGACGTTCAATTGTTGGTGTTTCTTCAAATAATCTTTGTATTTTAATGCGTTTTGATCGACTAGAATGAAATATAGCTTGTAAAATATTTTTGAAAATTTTAATATAACCGAATGTTATATTCCAAACTATTATTTCTTCATAAATTAAGAAATTTTTCAATTTGTACATTATCCGTATATGGTGTGATGAACTTATCCAATTTTCTATTGTTGAAAAAATTCATCGATTAAATTATACTTTTCATAATATATATGCAATCCGAAATGCCACATACTGTAATATTTCTGTCATATTATTTTTGATTGATCCATTGCAATATATATATTTTTTATACACTTTCTTAATTTTTCATTGATTTCTTGTAAGCTTGATATAACTCTATTGTTAAAAAATTATTTTCTTTTTTAATAAAATTATAATAAAAATTAAGATTTATCTCTTCCAATTCATATTTTCTAGCAACTTCATAAAATTTAGTTGTTGGATTAATTCTAATATCTATATCTTTTTCTAAAAGCCATTTTAAAATTATTTCTACTAGTTATATCTGGAATAATCATTAAAATACTTCTACATTTACTTATTAAAACCAGACTGAACTGTTTATTTGTTATATCAAGATAAGTAGTTTCAGACCTGTAATGCAACGATTTTTTATAAAATATTTTGTAATACCGAATTACTATGACATCCATCACATTTTTTTATAATTATATAGTTTCGTCTTTATTATTTACCTCAAAAATGTTCGATAAATACAAATCCATTTTGTATTACTTGTAAAGGTTACGAAACGATTTCCCGACATCCATTTTCCCAACGTCGGTAACCTTTTCTGACAATGATTTCCCGACAGGAAAAAATCCTGAATGGACATTTACCTGAATAGCACCTTTTCCCGACATGACATTATCCCAACGATAAATATCCTGAAAGATAAAATCCTGAAATCAAACTACGAAAAATGATTCACAAAAATACTTGATTTAATCGCATAAAAAAAAAAAACTATTACAAATCATCAACTAGTATTATTATACAATCAAAGCCACTTATTATTAATCCTACACGTTAATGTAATCATCATTATGATAAATTAATCAGAATTTTACATTTTACATTTTGAAGTTTTTATTGAAAATTAAATTGAAAAATTGTTGAAGTTCTTTTGATTACTTAATTCTATTATCACATGATTAGTACCCAATGTACCCTTACTATAGTACCCCCTTCTCCTATGGTACCCCGGGTACTATTCAATCTAAGTTATTATTTGAAATACTTCATACTCTTCTATTGTAAACGTTTCTTCTGTATCTCTTATATTTTTTTCATAACTACGTTGCCTGCAACAAAACAAATTATATTTTTTTAAACAATCTTTCTCTTTCACACGTAACAGAAGATCATCATCAAATGTGGGACCATATCCTTTGTGATACACTAACGCACAATTAGTATCTTTTACATGACTTAAAATTGAATCTTTAACATTATTTTTACTTTTAAAAGAAAATATAAAACTATCTTTGGTTTTACCATATTCACCATATTCATTAGATGATTTCCATACTGATGGATTATATCCTCCAATAATTTCTTTTGTACCTTCAACTTTAATTAATGTCACAGTACAAAGTTTATAATCACACAATTCATGAAACTTTTTAGGAGTAAATCCATCTTGACTTCCCCTTAATAATAATTTAAATTTGTAAGGTAAATATAACTCTCTTGCATAAGCATATTTGTTTTTAGTATCTTTTTTATCAATCCATCTTGAAATTAGAGAAACAATATTTAAGTTAACAATCCTTGAATCAATGATTCCATCAATATTTCTATATCTAGGAAGTAATATATTATCATTTGGTTCACTATTAGAATTTAAGTATGAATTCAACAATTCTTCATATAGTTGATGCTTTAAAAGTTTCTTATATGGATGAACTTTTTGTATAAATTCGTTAGAAGATAAACTGAAAAACCTAATTAAAGGTAAATAATGTTGCAAAGTGTTTTCCATTATTTTGAAATCATCATCTGACCAAGTTGTAGGATCCGAAAGAAGTGTAGCATTCTTTTCAAGACCCCATTTTAATACGTGATCCCAAATTTCAATTTCTTTCATTTGTAAATCATCTCTTTTAATAAGTAAAACCAATGATTTTTCAGTAAGTGAGATAAAATCAAGTGATTTACTAAATATTTTTTCAGGAAATTTAGCCATAAAATTTGTACAATATTGTTGAAGTCCTAATAAAGAATTAGATTGAAAACCTGTTTGATAAATTAATTCAAAATTTTGTTCCATCCATTTAGACTTATTTTCAATTAAATATTCTTGTAAATAATCAACTAGTTCTTGAAGAAGAAGTTCATCAGCAGCATTCAAAACTTTTAAAATTTCTGAAGGTTCTTGTTCATTTAATAAAATGGTACCTCCATAAATATATCTATATTATAAAAAATTATATGATAAATATAAATATTAATATACTGACAAAGTTTATGATATAACTTACTTTAAAATAATCTGAAAAATTTCTGGTAAGACATTTGGCAGCTTAATGTGAGCTACGATATCATTATTATTATTTCTACTTGAAATCGTTCGTCGTAAAAATGGAGAACGGTAACACAGGATGATCATGTGTGCACGGAATATTTTTACATTTGGGTCTTTACCAACTTCAATTGTAATATCATAATATTCCTCGTCATCCAAAATTTCAATATAATTTTGACTTAATCTAGAAAAAAATTGTTTTGACATGTTTGTATTGTATTTAAAAAGAGAAAGAGGAATAAAATAAATTTGGATTGGATGTAAGTTGCAAATCCTATTTAAATAAAAAATTAAAGTTTGTATCACTGTATCACAAATATGGATATTAAATTAAGTATATGTAATACTAGCTTCGCTTGAAATAAATTTAAATATTCCGAATTCACACGTTCATTTGATTTTTTAAGATTTTGTTTCATATAAATTATATTTTTAATTATATTTCGAATTCTTTCAAGTTATATTAAGTATTTGTATTTTATAATGAACCAGTTCGAATAATAATAATTTATTGAATTTTATTATCAAAATTTGAGATGAAAAAGATTTGTGATATTCTAATTTTTTTTAATATCACTAGCTTTTTTTAATATAATTTTTACACAATTTTAATAACAATTTACAGAGATATATTTTATAAAATGGGTCTATATAACTTAATGATATTTGATTCTAGATTACCTCATAAATAATTAATTGCCTGTGCCCAATTATTGATAGGTAGAATTAATCATTTGTTGATTACTATGTAATATAATTATATAAATTGTATTCTTCTAGATAAATTGGGTTTTAACTTATTAGTATTAGTTGAATTTACCAATTATCTAGTAAGTAATAGTTAACTAGGGAAACGGTAGTCGATATGAAATCTTGGAGCTTATCACGTTGTTTATGATACAATAACGTGAAAGGGCAAACAGAGAAAAAAAAGCAAGTCATATATCTAATTACTTTATTGACCTACTAATTTATTTGTGCATAACCTCAATAAGTATGAACCCACATTTGATTATTAAAATTGGTCTTGAAACAATCCTACAATTCTAAAATCTACAATTTGATCGAAAATATAGTTTACCTCTATATGAGGATTGTATATTATTGTAAAGTTATTACTAAGGGAAAGCCGTTATCAATTAAGACCTAAAAAGTTTCATAAACTATGTAACATTAAATACAGACATGATAATAAACACCAAAATGTTTACGTAAAATAAAAAAAAAATGTATTATCCTCTGATAATAACGCGTTTGATAATAATTTTAAGTGAAAGTTATTCTTATTATACATGTAAATATTATTTCATTATTCTATTTAAATCTGTAATTTTTATTTATGAAAACTTACCTTCTGTATCCCTACCACAGCAGATCACATCGCCAAAGCTATGTTCTTATAGGCTAATTAATTTTTGTTATTAAAAAAATTTTTTTTAATTAGTTTTTTATGTACTATGCTAAAATTTAGTTCAGTCATCAAATAAATAACTATTTTTATCGTTCTTTTTATGTTTAAGCAAATTACTTGAGAATTTTTAATTCGCTCAAAATCTTTTTACATATATTTGGTCATTTGACCGAAAAAATATAATTAAAAACGAAATAGTTAACGAAAAATATGACACACAGTTTGCTATCACGAAACATCTTTTTATTAAAAAAAATATCTTATGAGATTGAAAATAACATTTTTATAGAAAAAGTTAAAAAGGATATAATAAAAAAATAATTAGAAGAATCAAAATTTCGAAATCACTAAAATAATAATAGTGAATGATATTCTAAATGTTGTTAAATAAATGGTTCACAAAAAAGAGAAATGAAAATTTTTATTTTATTTCAAAATCAAGGCTCATTCTAACAACCAGTTCAAAGACCTCGCTGATGATTTATTTAGCTAATCAGGCTGCGTTCATTAATTAGTACTGATCGAAATTAATCACAAAAATTAGAAAATTTTCCCAAATAATAACGGAAAGCCTCACTTTAGATAGTTTTCTTGATAATAAACCTTTACAAACACTGTTACCAATTTTAACCTGTTATCCATTCACTGGCCACTTACTAAGACTGGCTTCATCATAACAACACAGACGAAATCTGTAATGCTCGCAAGTCGGCTTATGGTTCTCTTAAGATCAAAAGTCTCAACCACACATTGCCGTGTGGCGATGTCCTTCTCAAACATTACCCACAACTGTATCTTTCTACTGGCATACCTTGCCCAATATGCTGCAAAGATCATCCTGATACCAAATGAACCTTGGGTTTTTGTCTTAATCTCAGACTCTTTATTAATTTAACACTTCAACGACACAAAGCTATATTTATCAACCTGTTAATCAAACACACCACTAACCACTGATTAATCAGATTTATTTTGACCAGCATCAATAACTTTGATCTATTTGCTCCAGTAGATGACAATACACATGACATTTATTTGATTCTTCATCAATTGGTACCTCGAAACCTTACAGAACTGATACACTCTTATACGAATAAACATTCGTTCACGCGTCAAGTTATTTTCGAATTCTTTATCTCTATTCAGCAGATGCTTTACCAACTTATATGGCCCAAACACAACGATACATACTCTATAAACCTGGGAAAAATCTCACAATATCACAAAACGGAAAAAACGTCATAGAAAACACTCTAAACAAAACGATACGACTCAATTCTTATCTAACATCAGCCCATACGTCCCAGCCGGTATTTTCGTCCCCGGTCACGCCCATGACTTATTACACGCGCTTGTGTGCATATACCGTTGTGGATGGCTCTCATCACGTCAAATTATCTTCACTCAGGCGGATGAACCTCGTTTCTATATATTAACTCATATATGGATTTTATAGATGAAACCAATTTATTTTTTGATTTTTTACTTTTTATTCTTCTTTTTTTAGTTTAGTTCCTTTTTATTTTCTTTCTCACAATGTAAATAATGCCTAGTATTGTATTATAAATAATAGGCAGTACGGTCCTCGCAAGGGTTAGGTTGTAGACTTGTAGTTTCTTCTTTTGTAAGGGCGTAGCTCCCATATTTGTATGACTCCCGTCATCGTCTAAATTTTTAAAATAAAATAAAATATAGGTTCGTTACTTCGTTTCCTCGGTTCTTTCGGTCTCAAGGTATTTTTCTTTTACATTCTTACACTTTGTTTCTTATTAACTCTATTTCATTATTTTTAGGTCCTTTAGTCTTACCGGTTCTGCAATTAAGTTCAGTTGTTTTTCACTTTACGTTTCGTTTCTTACTCATTTTTTCATTTTTTTTTTTTGTTTTTGTTTCATATTTCGTTTTTCACTAATTTTATTCATTTTTTTTTTTAGATCTTTAGTTCTTTCGGTTCTATAATTAATAAAGGTATGAAGCTATGTTTTTATTTTTTTTATTTTTTTTTATTTTGTTTCTATCTTATATTTCGTTTCTTACCAACTTCATTTTTTTTTTTACTTTATGGTTTATTTTTTTACTTGGTTTCCTAACATTATCTTTTGCTACCCAACTTTCTATCATAATCATTTTTTATTTTTTGTCTCTCATTACTTTTCACCTCCTATTACTTCTCATTATTCCATTCTTTTCGTCTCCCATTATTTTCTATTACATCTTTTCAATACCATTATCTCTTTTTCTCTCCTGTTTACTTCCCATCATTTCTTTTCATCTCTCATCACTCCTTTCGTCTCCCATAACATCATTCCTCTTCATCTTTCCATTACTTCTTTTCATCTCCCATCACTCCTTTTCGTTTCCCATCACTCCTCTTCGTCTCTCATCACTCCTCTTCATCTCCCATTATGTCCTATTTCTCCTTTTTGTTTTCTATCACTTCTCATTACTCTTTTTCTCCCTTTCATCTTCTATTACTTTTCATTACTCCATTGTTATTTCATTTTTTTTATTAACATTTTTCTTTATCTTTTTTATTTATTGTTATTGTTTCTTTTATTTGTATCACTTTATTAAAAATAAACATGGTGATTTTTTTCTTTAAAATCGTAATTCGTAAACGTGTGACCTAAATTTTAATATTTGCAAATAAAATTTCATTAGATAAGATTATTTTGAATAAAAATGTTTGCAAAAAAAAATTTTTTAAAAATATCTTTTTTGATGAAATTTTAAGATGTGTGTTATTATTATTCTCTTACTTGATAGGCAAGTTTCATCTCGGCGCAATGTGACGGGTTACGTATTGTAATATATATTATTATAAAAGTCTTAAAAAAGAAATAAAAACAGGGATATATCCAGATTTTCAAATCCGAAGGTTTCATTTATCATAAAGTAAGACTAGTGTTATCAGATTTAATTTAATAATTTTTTGCATAATACATTTACTTTTCTCAATTTTTATTTTTGGAAAATTAATTTAAATATTAAACACTTTTGTAACTTGATTTCGGGATTGTTCCCAATTTAAACAAGAATTCGACGAAAGAAAAATTAAAAATGACCCGGTAGAGGGAACTCACTCTGTCGATCGGAAAAATTTTTACGAGAAGGAAAATGACTTGGGGAGTTCGACGATTATGAAAAGTTTCTTTTGGCACCGGACAAACACAACTAACTGTTTATTCTTTCCTTTAGGTACATTTTGATATCAGTTTCGTGAAAAGTTGATAAACAAATCGTTTGGTTACATCATATATTTCGTTTTAGACTTTGTTTCTAGATAAAACACCCAGCAAAGCCAAAAGGGTCTCCGTTTATCACAAATATAACCTCGACGGTGATGATATGTACGAATAACATACAAAATACTTAGTATTATTATCTCTTTTCACGGGGGACTTTCGCAAACTGAGTTTGCGTAGAATAGGGGAAAATTATCATTTGTCTTTTATGGATAATGCCGATCAAAATTTCATTACCTTTTTAGATTATCTTAATAAGCAATTTCGTAGTAATAAAATTGTTAATATACAAATACAAGACAAGTATATATATTATACAAGACATGCAAAAGCACTGTTAAATTCATCACTATCTAAGGGTGAATTAAAATACATTTATATTATTAGAGTAAAAGAAGAAAAACTTTTATTAATTCTAAAACACATTGGATGTTATTTATTCATCTTAAAAATGGTCAATTACAGATTTCTTTTTTGATGATAATATATAAAACTCTGTTTACAAGGAAATGATAAGTTAGATTGAAATAAAATCTATAATTACTGTGATATATCATATTGTTTACTATATGTTAATTATCTTGATTCTCTGATTATAATATTTTATTATTTTCCATCAGAACTGAAGATGCTAATAGCATCATTTTTGTCATATAATTGACTACTTGAATGATTTATTTTCTTTTTCTATTTCTATACGCAAATTTAACACCTTATATTAAATAGTTAGAAAACTAATACTTTGACTTTGGTTATGATATTTAATATTGTAAATATACAATATTTATATTATACCAGATAGTCAGATACGAATTTACTATTATTTAAAATATATCATAATAAAAGAATATTACTATCTTTCGATTATTCCTTTTCAGCGCTCAATAAAATCATTAAGTTAAATTCATATTAAAAATGCGCAAATCAACCATTATGAAAAATCCTGTTAAAATATGCAAATTATTAATTACCTAACCGTGACTAAAAAATTCTCAAGTTTATGCAAATCAAAACCTAAGCGTGTAATATTTTTCTATGATGGCAATGCAATAGCGCACTTACCCTTCTTAACTCCCAATTACCATACCGCATTGTATATGACATCCTCCTTTGTCAATACCTCATGTAAAGTATTGTAAAGTATCCACCGTAATTATGTCAAATACATAATATTATTAAAATTTTAAAGATCTGCATATTTCAATAGTTATTATAAGTATTAGATGCCCGAACTCAGTATTTTATATTAGTTATACCGGTATCTTGTGCAGTGCGGTATGATAATACTAATTTTTATTTTAATTTACCTTAGTTTAAAGTTTTATTCAATATAATTTTACATAATTTTAATTATAATTATATGTTACAAAAATTTTTTTTTATTGGAAAAATAAATAACATGTTACAAAAACAAGCAATTTTGCCTAACTTTAGACTTATGTTGTAAAAATACTATTATGTATTCTATTCAGATAAGACTTTAGTTATTTAAAATGTTAAAATACATTAAGCTTTTAAAATTCGCATATCAATATATCTTGATAGGTACCGTAGTCGGTCACTTACTAATACTTCTGCACATTCTCATGAGCCTCAAATATTATACAAAACAAGTAATTAAATAAGTAAAAATATAAGAAAAAGGGTAAATCAAGAATTCAAAAATATTTGCATATTCAAATAATAAATAATACTACTCCTTCTTCATTATTTGAAATACTTCATATTCTTCTATTAAGAAGATTTCTTCTGTATCTCTTATCTTTTTTTCATAACTATTTTGTGTACATTCACAATTATTATATTCTTTTGGATCATCCTCTTTTACATTTATATTAATATCACTATTACCAAATGTAGGTCCAAAGTCATCACAATAAAACAATGCATGTTCCATATTTTTTACATGACTTAAAATTGAATCTTTAACATTATTTTTACTTTTAAAAGAAAAAATGAAACTATCCTTTGTTTTGCCCCATTTACCATTATTATCTGATTCCCATATCAAAGGATTATATCCTCCAATAATTTCTTCTGTTCCTTTTATTTTAATGAATGCAACAGTATGAGGTTTATTATCACATAATTCATGAAATTTTTTAGGAGTAAATCCATCTCTATTTCCTCTTAATAATAATTTAAATTCATATGGTAAATGTAAATCTCTTGTATAAGAAAATTTACTTTTAATATCTATTTTATCAATCCATCTTGAAATTAAAGAAACAATATTCAAATTAATAATTCTTGAATCAATAATTCCATCAATAATTCTATATCTAGGAAGTAATATATCATCATTTGGCTCATTATCAGGATCTAAATAAGAGTTCAACAACTCTTCATAAAGTTGAGGTTTTAAGAGTTTCTTGTATGGGTGAACTTTTCGAAAAAAATCTTCAGATGAAAGACTAAAAAATCTGATTAAAGGTAAACAATGTTGCAAAGTATTTTCCATATTTTTGAAATCATTATCTAACCAAGTCATAGGGTCTGAAAGAAGTGTAGAGTTTTTCTCAAGTCCCCATTTTAATACACGTTCCCAAATTTCAACCTCTTTCATTTGGAAATCATCTCTTTTAATGAGTGAAACTAAAGACTTTTCAGGTAGTGAAGTAAAATCAAATGAATTAAATACTTTTTCTGGAGATTTTGCCATGATACTTGTACAAAATTGTTGAAGTTCTAATAAAGAATTCGATTGAAAACTTTTTTGGTAAGTAAGTTCAAAATGTTGTTCAATCCATTCATATTTATTTTTAATTAAATAATCTTGTAAATAATCGACCAATTCTTGAAGAAGAAGCTCATCAGCAGCGAGCAGAACTTTTAAAATTTCTGAAGGTTCTTGTTCATTTAAAAAAATTATTCCACCATAAATATAGCTACATTACAAAAAATTTATAATGAATATGAATATAAAGATACTGATAAAGTTTTGACATAACTTACTTTAAAATAATCTGAAAGATTTCTGGTGTAATATTTGGAAATTTAATGTGAGCTAAGATATCATTATTATTTCTACTTGAAGTCAAAGTTCGTCGTAAAAATGGAGACCGGTAACACAGGATAATCATGTGAGCACGGAATATTTTTACATGTGGATCTCTACCAACTTCGATTGTAGCATCATAATATTCATCATCAGCTAAAATTTCGATATAATTTTGACTTAATTTTGAAAAAAATTGTCTTGACATTTTTTTATTCCTTTTTGAAAGTTTTGAGAAAAATGTAAGTATTTTGTTTCAGAAGCAAGTTGCAAATCTATTTATATGTTGATCAACAACTGTCATTCCAATATGGATAGGTGGGAACACGTGTAGAACATTCGTATCACAGGTTTATACCACGTGTTGACGTGTCGTCCTGATTACAGGTCAAAATCTATTGCACCTTAATTGAATATGATTAATGACATACAAATATGAAAAAGCAATAAAGTAAAAGAAAAGTATTGATTTAATCGTTGAAATTAAAGAAAACTTGGCAACATTAACAAAAAAAATTATTATGCTTCATTATTTTCACAGTGATTTACCGTATAAAGAATCGAAGTATACTTTCTAGACAGCTGACCTTACTGCAAATAAATTATTTAGTAGCTGGAACAAATTTTTTGATTAATTCATTAATTTAATCATAAATTATTGAATTCATTAATACATAGTATAATGATAGGCGTGAAAATTAAATAAAAAATATGAATTTCAATTAATTTTATGAATACTCGGTATTAATTGAGTAAAATACACTTTTATTTATTTTAATATTGAGTAATGCATTTCGTTATAACTACGATATCATTAGTTTTTCTATACAACTTATATCGTTTACTGTATCTAGTAAAAAATTAGATCTATTTCAATCCCAATTTAATGATTTACTTAATTGCCATTCTGGCTAAAAATGGCACATTGTGATATTTGAAGCTTATATATACTCTTTTAGATTACTTATTTTATTAATATATTAACAAATTTCATGATTTTAGAAATCATAAAACCTTATTATTTTAGCCTCTCATTAAATTTATTTTTATATTATAAAACTTACACCAACATGCCATCCAGAGATATACAGTAAAAAGTCAATGAAGTACTATTGGATTCAGTGCAACGTGACACACCTAATGGTGGTATTTTCGTATTTCCGTGATATCTGTTAATTGTAGAATGATGAAAGAGCTCATTAGATTCGTCACAATAAGACCGCATCGAATGGTGGTATTTTCATATCTCTAGATTCAATATATGAAAAGATACTATTAGCGTTTTTGATTTAGAGACTTTTGATGATAACTCGATCACAGAAATATAAAAATATACCATTCGATGCGATGAGCCTAATAAACAACTAATCGTCATTCGATGGCGAGAAAATGCTGTTCAACAGTTTTCAAAAGTGCCTTCCAAATCTTTATTGGCAATTACATGCAAAAGTTAAATTATACCCAATTTTTATGCCGTTCATGGACGGATTGGCAATTAAACATTTCTAAAAACACGTAAATATTATCTTTAAAATCTAAATATAAAATTATTGAAAATTACGTATATGTAAGCTTATAGAAACGCACGGTACGACTCACTGTATAGAATACAATACAAGTGCATTTTTCATTATATAACGTTTTTTCATTCAATAACTTTTACAAAACTCTATCCAATTATTTTAATATTGTAGATAATTAAATTTTATGCTTGATTTCACCATAGTAAAACAAATTAAACCATATGATAAGTTATCATTCTATCGATAGCTATGAGAAATCATAATATTAATCTTCCTTATTTACAATTTTAAACACTTCATAATCGTCTATTGAAAACTTTTCTGTAGTTCTTATCTTTTTTTCATAAGAATCTAGTCTACAAGAAAAACCATCATAATCTTTCAAACCAATTTTCTCTTTCTCATATAACAGAAGATCATTATCAAATGTGGGACCATATCCATTATGATAATATAACGCATTATTAATAATTTTTACGTGACTTAAAATTGGATCTTTAAATTCATTCTTACTTTTAAAAGAATATATGAAACTATCCTTTGTTTTACCCCATTGACCAGAACTATGTGACTTCCAAATCAAAGGATTATATCCCCCAATAATTTCTCCCGTCTCTTTTATTTTAATGAATGTAACGGTATGAGGTATGTCATCACATAATTCATGAAATTTTTTAGGAGTAAATCCATTTCTAGTTCCTCTTAATAATAATTTAAATTCATATGGTAAATATAATTCTCTAGTATAAGCAAATTTACTTTTAGTATCAATTTTATCAATCCATCTTGAAACCAAAGAAACGATATTTAAACTAACAATTTTTGAATCAATGATTCCATCGATATTTCTGTATCTAGGAAGCAAAATATTATTACTTGGTTCAATATCGGAAACCAGATAAGATCCCAATAATTCTTCGTATAGTCGTTGTTTCAAAAGCTTTTTATATGGATGAACTTTTCGAGAGAAATCTATGGATGAAAGACTAAAAAATCTAATTAATGATAAACAATACTGCAAAGTATTTTCCATTATTTTGAAATCATCATCTGACCAAGTTGCAGGATCCGGAAGAAGTGTAGGATTTTTTTCAAGTCCCCATTTTAATACATGCTCCCAAATTTCAGCTTCTTTCATTTGTAAATCATCTTTTTTAATAAGTGAAATTAGAGAAGTTTCAGAAAGTGAAGTAAAATCTAGCGATTTAAATACTTTTTCCGGAGATTTATCCATGAAATCTGTACAAAATTTTTGAAGTTCTAAAAGAGAATTGGATTGAAAACTAGTTCGATAAGTAAGTGCAAAATGTTGTTCAATCCAATCAGCTTTATTTTCAATTAAATATTCTTGTAAATAATCTACTAGTTCTTGAAGAAGTAGTTCATTAGCAGCAATCAAAACTTCTAAAATTTCTGAAGTTTCGTTCTCATCTAATGAAATGATACCACCATAAATATATCTACATTAAAAAAAAAATTAATGATAAATACAAATATTTCTAATATAAAAAATATGAACAAGAATATATCTTACGTTAAAATAATTTGAAAAATTTCTGGTGATATATTTGGTAACTTAATGTGAATTAATTTATCATTATTATTCCCTTTACTCCAAGTTATAGTTTTTCGTAAAAATGGAGAACGGTAACACAGGATAATCATGTGCGCACGAAATATTTTTACGTTTGGATCTTTCCCAACTTCAATTGTAATATCATAATATTCATCATCGTCTAAAATATTAATATAATTTTTACTTAAACTAGAAAAAAATTGTTTTACCATTTTTATTGTTATTTTTAAAAATGGGAGAAGGCGGGGAAATGAATTTGTTACAGAAGCAAGTTGCAAATCTTTTTAAACGCTGATCAAAATTATATTACCAAATATAGATAAATTAAATATGAATAGGTATTAGTATCTTTTTAATACAGAATGTTCGAGACTACTTTTTGTATTATGTATTGCACAACTATTTACATTACTGAATACGGTTAAAAAAAGATATTTACAACGTGTGTAGTCTAAGGATGGACATCGGTCCTACCGGTCCTACTCGGTTCAGCCCCAGGACTTATAGGACCACCCCAGCCAAATGATCGACATAGTTTATAAGCTGGAGTTTTGCGCACCAGATCCTAGCTTATAAGCTGGAGCTTATAAACTACCCATGGGCATATACAGCCCACGGGTTCTGATTGGTCTAAAAGTAAGGATATTATTGTCCTCATAATAACGGACTATACTGGACCTCACCATCAAGGACATTATCATTCTCATATTGAGGACAATAGACCATGTTAGTCCTCATTGGTCCTCATCATGGAGGACATTATTGTCCGCGCATTATTGGAGGACCATGATGGTCCTCACCATGGAGGACATTATTGTCCGCGCATTATTGGAGGACCATGATGGTCCTCACCATGGAGGACATTATTGTCCTCGCAATATTGTAGGACCATGATGGTCCTCACCATGGAGGGGAGGACATTATTGTCCGCGCATTATTGGAGGACCATGATGGTCCTCACCATGGAGGACATTATTGTCCGCGCATTATTGGAGGACCATGATGGTCCTCACCATGGAGGACATTATTGTCCTCGCAATATTGTAGGACCATGATGGTCCTCACCATGGAGGGGAGGACATTATTGTCCGCGCATTATTGGAGGACCATGATGGTCCTCACCATGGAGGACATCATTGTCCTCACATTATTGGAGGATCATGATAGTTCTTACTATGAAAAATATTATTATCA
>QZLH01000044.1:70560-97666 GCA_003833135.1 Oehlia diaphana
GAGGACTAACATGGTCTATTGTCCTCAATATGAGAATGATAATGTCCTTGATGGTGAGGTCCAGTATGGTCCGTTATTATGGACAATAATATCCTTACTTTTAGACCAATCAGAGCCCGTGAGCTGTATATGCCCATGGGTAGTTTATAAGCTAGGATCTGGTGCACAAAAAAACTATGTCGATCATTTGGCTGGACTGCAGTCTTGCATTTTTTTGTGGCACAGTAAGAGGACTGACCAGTCCTCATACCGGTCTTCATATAATAAATGATTTTTGTATTTACTTTAAAGCTAAAAAAAAAATTTTTATTTGTAAAAAAAAAAAAAGAAAAAGAAAAAGACTGACGGTCTCATTGTATGTGATATGGGACCGAAAAACCGCAGCCCTACACCAAGACAGACCAGTCCATCTTTTTAAGGTGTAAGACCGTAGGACCATGGTCTTTTAGGACCCTTAACACGGACCAGTCGATTTCGCAATAGAACTTACTCCAAACCGCAAAGACTGTCAGTGTGGCAGAAGTAAAGGACGAAGATTTTTTTAAGGGTATTTTTCAGAGTGCCGTACAGCTCAAATCTGCATTATCAAACCGTAAACACAAGGCAAATAAGATGGAGGAAGAAAGTATTTGTGGGTGAGGTATTTGGAATCATCACGGATGCAAAAGAATGGTATTTATGGAATGTTCGCTCAATGATCAAGACAGGCTAAGATTCAAACTAACAGAACCTGTGGTCATTGTATATAATGACGAGAATATGAAAAATATGGTTAGGAAAGTTCTCGGTAATATTGTGTGGTTGTTGGAGGAGGTGCAGGAACGGACTTAGCTCTTGACGTAGGTAATGAGAGGGAAATAAAAAGGGTGAAGTCGTTGGTTAATCTATGTCTTAGCATAACCATTATGTATAGTGAGCCGAGTCCAGAAGCATTAAATTTATTACTTCTCTCACCTGTATAGTGGGACGCGTCCCGAATCATTGTATTTATATTTTATCTGCATTAATAGTATTAATAAAATTTATTTTATGCGATCATATACACGAAACACATACACGTTTGAAAATTAAGCTCAATGTGGACAAGTCTCATTTTTAAAAAAAAAAAAATGAAAGTACTTGGCCAGTCGAAAAAGTTAAATTCTTTACAATTTTTAGGTATATAAGATGCCCTTCGTTAGCTACAAATTTATCTTATAAAAAGAAAGCCTCACAGGCTAAAAAAGTGAAGGTTAGGGTTAGGGTATTAGGATTAGGTTTTGTTAGTTTATTTAGCACATGACGATAGGTTAATATTTTAAAGCATGGTTTTTTGACTAAATTAATATATTATAGGAGTCAAAAAAGATCACTGCGGACTTTGCGTATATCTGATATAATGATTAATCAATTACGTAATCGGTTAAGTATATTTTTAAGATATAAATTTAATCCTCATCATCACTATCTGATTTATAGTTATTTCTATTCTTTTTCCAAAAAGCGAATATATTTTTTCACATAAACTCAAGACTTCTTTTTTTTTTTCATAATGGCTGACCAACAACAACAACTTAACCATATTCAAGACAAGCAACCTAACAAACAACAGAACGGTCACCCGCAGCAGTGGTACACAAGACTGTTAGGAAATTCGAAAAAAATTTATGGTAAAAAATGTTTCTGCACCATTTCTTTGCTAGTCGACATGTCAATAAATCTGTATATAATCTATATATATATCTTTAGATTATGTTGTTATTTTAATGAGATTCGTTCAAGTCGCTATATTTATCGGATCGCTAATGTCCTTTGTAATTTACGCGGTCCAAATAAATAACGTATGTACAATAATCTCAAATTGTGCCATCTGTTTCTTATGATAACATCTTGATTTTTTTAGAAAATTACGATAATGAATAAAGATATAAAAGAAGAAATGAAATCTGGGTTCAAAGAGATTTCTAAAGAGATTTCCTTTATTCATAAAGAGATTGATACTACGAATAAGGAGATTTCCTTAATTCATAAAGAGATTGATACTACGAATAAGGAGATTTCCTTAATTCATAAAGAGATTTCCTTTATTCATGAAGAAATTTCCACTATGAACAAATTATTTGAAAATAAAATTCATCTCATTAATCAAGAGATTGCTTTTATGTATAAAGTATGTGAAAGTAGAATCAGTCTCGTCAATCAAACAATGGTCAATAATCTACGTGAAAGATGGTATTAATTTAGATTGAATAAATTATGGAGTCCGTCATACTTATCGTCCTTTATTCGTAGCAAATTAGAGTATTACTTGGTATTTTTTTTGCGCAACAAAGCACCAAAGCACTTATCCTCATATACAGCAGTTTAGCAAATAACATTTCTCAAAAATACTATATCACTTTTTCTGTCTTATTAAAGGTAATGCAACACACACATGCTTTTAAAATTGCATAATAAAAGTTTTATTATATTTATATTATTGAATAATACATAATAATACATGATAAATATTTAGCTATTTATAATGAAGTGGGTAGTGGTCGTTTAAAGGGAGAAATCACTCAAGCCCTGACCCATAAAATGAGTGTTTCTTCTCAATACTCCACATTACTAAATAATTTTTCGTTATTCTTGCTATCTATCCATAAACCAATACCATATAACGTACTAATGTAATCGTCTCTCTTCTTGAATAGTATTCTTTCTGATTTTTCCCCAAGTGCACGAATTTCTCTTCCAAGTAAATTTTTTTTTGTCTCTTATTTGATTGAATTAGTTCCAGATGGTTAAGCTAATACCTCTGAATGTTATATAAGTTATTTAAGTAGATGAAAGATTGCTTATCAGAACTTCCAGTACTAATAGACTGCGATGCACAAAAATACATGCCAGAACTTTCAGGAAAAACGTACGCAAGCAACGGTTAAATTTTGACCGTCTTGGCAGGGTTTGTTAATGGACTGTGATGCGAGAACTTTCGAGTAAAAAATCATGATGAAAGTAACGCTGACATACCCGGTCCTAAAGGGATCTCCGTGAGGCGCTAAAAATAGATGACTGCGGCATTTTATACGAGTGAACATATTTCAATGAATTGTTAATACATCAGATGCTTGAGATAATATGAAATAAATAACGCATCTACTACAACTAAAATAATAGCTAGTTTACTATTTTTTTTTATCTTATCATAAGACATGTTTCCGATAGAGAACGGACTACGTTGTTTATCAAATGGACTTTTTGATAAGTTTAAAAATCCTTTGAGAAAGCATGAATACTTAGGATGGCACGTGATTTAAATAAGATGCTTTAAAACAGTTTTTTATTGTTTTAAAACTTTTTTTTTTTGTTTTAAAAAATTGGTCGGATTATTGCGTAATTATTTTTAATGACCTTTTTTTTATTTTCAAGCAACCTTTTTTTAATCTCGTGGAAGACCATCATCAGAAGACGTCCGTAAGCACTTTGAAAAGTTACGAAAACACCTTGTCAAAAGTGTGCAATTATTGTGGAAATGACATTTATTTGATCGATTAGAAGATTTAAAATTAATATATTATATAATTTTTTTTTTTTAAGAGTTACTGCAAATTTTATTTAACGAATAATAGAGGATCACTAGTAAGGTCGGTCCCTAAATATATATTATATAATAAAGTGCTTAAATTTTTATTGCAAATATGTATTACGTAATAAAGGCTAGTAATTACGGCATTACGCCAACACTATTTAAAAGAAAAATTAATTTAATACGTTAAGAGTAATATAAAGTTTGAATATTATTATGACAATTTCTAATTTTATGTTGCTTATTCAATAATACATATATATATCTTTTATTATACTAGACCTATAATAAAAAATATTTATGAATCTTTTAATTATTTAAATTAGATTTAACGCCAAAGAATTTAATTGATTGATTTACGTTAGGAGCAAACAGAAGGCAAATTTGTTCAAATAAAATCAAAAACTTGTAAGTTCATTAAACTTACAATGTAAAAATAAATATAAGATATAAACATACAAATAAATAACCTACATAGACTTGAACTTAGGCTTCTTTCATTATTATTTGATATACTTCATAATCATTCCTCTAAAATATTCTTCATCTCTTATCTTTTTTTCATAACATGTTTGTTTACACTGACAAATATTATATTTTTCAAATCATAATTATCATTCACCTTTAAACAAAGGTCCAAATTGAATGCAGGGCCATATCCATTGCAATAAAACAACGATTGACTTATACATTTTACATGACTTAAAATTGAATCTTTAAAATTATCCTTACTTTTAAAAGAAAATATAAAGCTATCCTTTGTTTCGCCAAATTCACCATCAAATATTTTCATATTAAAGGATTATATCCTCCAAGAATTTCTCCTGTTCCTGATACTTTAATGAACGTAACAGTGTGAGGTATATTGTCACATAATTCGTGAAATCTTTTAGGAGTATATCCATCTCGGCTTCCCCTTAATAATAATCTAAATCTATATGGTAAATAAAATTCTCTTGCATAAGAAAATTTACTTTTAATATCTATTTTATCGATCCACCTTGAAATTAAGAAAACAATATTTAAATTAACAATTTTTGAATCAATAATTCCATCAATATTTCTATGTCGAGGAAGTAAAATGCCATCATTTGGTTCACTATTAGGATTCAAGTAAGAATTCAGCGACTCCTCATAAAGTTGGGATCTTAAAATTTTTTATAAGGACGAACTTTTTGCACGAATTCTTCGGATGAAAGACTAAAAAATCTGATTAAAGGTAAACAATGTTGCAAAGTATTTTTCATTACTTCGAAATCATCATCTGACCAAGTCACTGGATCTGATATAAACGTAGGATTTTTTTCGAGACTCCATTTTAATACATATTCCCAAATTTCAATTTCTTTCATTTGTAAATCATCTCTTTTAATGAGTGAAACTAAAGATTTTCCCGGAAGCAATGTAAAATCCAATGAATTAAATACTTTTTCTGGTGATTTAGCTATAAAATCCACATAATTGTTGAAGTTCTAAAAAAGAACTAGATTGAAAGCTTATTTGAAGAGTAATTTCAAAATTCTGTTTAATCCATTCAGATTTATTTTCAATTAAATATTCTTGTAAATAATTAACTAGTTCTTGAAGAAGAAGCTCATCAGCAGCAGTTAAAATTTCTAAAATTTCTGAAGTTTCGTTTTCATATAACGAAATGACACCACCATAAATATATCTATATTGTAAGATTTATGTTAGTTTAAATTATCCAAAATATTAATAAGAACTAAATAATTAATACTTACCTTAAAATAATCTTTAAGAGTTTTGGTGAAATATTTGGCAACTTAATATGAGCTAAGCTATCATTCTTTTTATTTGAAGCAAAATTTCGTCGGAAAAATGGCGAACGGTAACACAGGATAATCATATGTGCACGAAATATTTTTACGTTTGGATCTTTACCAACTTCAATTGTAATATCGTTATATTCTTCATCATCTAAAATTTCAATATAATTTTTACTTAATCTAGAAAAAAATTGTGTTGACATTCTTTATTTCGAGTCGAGAAATATAAATTGAATTGAACGATTAAACAAAAAGGAAATTTATTATATATATATGCGGATTTCATGTGAAAAAAGGAAGATAATATGTATAGAAATGGTTAAAGTATGTTAATCTAAAATACATTTGACTTAAATTGGTTAGCAAATGTTTATCACATAATTTCGTTAAAGTTGGCCAAGTTTCAATTCCGGCCAGAATTAGGTTTATTTTTTATTTTTATCATATATATTTTCAGCAGGAGCGACTGTTTCATCAACTTTATCTAGATTTTTGCTTATAGCGCTACTTTGTTACTTCAAAGGTTCTATTTTTATTTGTATTATACATATTAAAACCTTGAGATAAATTATTATTAGACCCTTCGCTCGGCTTACAAGTTGCAACCAAGGTAACCAAGGCACGTTATTTCTTTCTTTTTATTTCATTTTTATATTTTACCTTTCGCTAACCTTATTTTATTCTTTTTAAGTCCTTTGGCTCTTTGCAATTAAGATGTGTTCAGTATTACATAGACGCGATTTCGTGAAGTTTTTATTTTTTTTATTTCGTCTCCGGTCAAGTCTACCACTTAAATCAATTAAATCAAGACCTAGGACAAGCTAAATCTGCTCTAGAGTGTCTTATTGCCTTATTAATTTAGTAAGACTTCTGGTAACCCCTGCAGGTTTTGTTATTAACTTTATTTTATCTTATAGATCCTTTGGTTCTCTATAATTAAGGTGTTGGTTTTTATTTTTATTATTTATTTTTTTTATTTCGTTCATTATATTTCGTTTCTTACTAACTTATATTATGAGTTTTGTTTTTTACTTGGTTCTTTTATTTTTTTTTATCTTTTATTGTTCTTTTTATCTTTTGGTGCTTACATTTCTTGTTTCCAATTGTTGATTCGATTTATTTTTACTGTATTCCTTTCATATCATTATTTTCATTATTATTATTTTTCCATCTCAATTTTTATTTCATTCTCATCTCCTATTATTATTTGCATTTCTTTTTCACTTTCCCTTTGTTTCTTTTGTTCCTTTTCACTCCCCTCTCGTTTCTTTTGCTCCTTTTCACTACCTTTCGTTTCTTTCGTTCCTTTTCACTCTCCTCTATTGCTTTGTTACTTTTGTTCCTTTCCCCTCTTCCTTCGTTTCTTTTGCCCTTTTTCATTTTTTTGTTGTTCTTCATTGTTTCTTTATTATATTTTATTGTTCCGATTTTTTGTTAACACTTTCTCTTTTTGTTATTTCATTATTAAGTTTCTGTTATTCCTGTTAAAAAATTTCAGTTTAAATAAAAAAAAGCTAAAATAAAAAAAGATTAAAATCAATGCTCTTCCAAATGGAAATATGATTAAGAAGCTAAATTTTTTTCGATTAGTATTGCAAAAAAAAAAAAAATCAACATTAACCGGAACTGGATTAGGAACGAGTTATTTTAACTATCATAAACACGGTATAATAAATCAGGCGCAGACATATCACGAGTGCCGAATTTTTTTGGTTATTAAGCTTGATATAATAAATATATCTGAAAAGCCTTAATTCCTTAGTTGCATAAATATATTGCAAAAATAAATAGACCTTTTATTACGACCTATTTTAAGTTTATATTTATTTAGATTGGCTTTCAAATGATAGTTGGTATGTGATCGTCAGATGACTCGGTTCTTGAAGTTCAGAACGGTTTTTTATGGCAGAGATCCAGAAACTTAGATCGGTTCCAGAATTTACTCGAGTTGACTCATGTTGAACCGTTTCCATCCTTATCTACAAGTTAATGTGAAATTTTATTATAATTTAATTATTAATAATGTTTTTACTTTGTTAAACAAATTTAGTATTACATTTTTTTTTTATTTTTCTAAAAAAAAATCGGTTGGCGTTTTTGGTAACTAGCGTTAGCGAAGAGCTATTTACAGTACTGAACTAGCAAAAACGATTTGTGTAACAATACCTATCTGACCCTGAAATATGCCAAATAAATAAATGACTTTTGACCACTTGCCATAAAAAAATGATCATTTATCGGCGGAGTTTTTTTCTGAATTTTTTGTGGGGTAAGAAGTTCGTATGATCAATAATAAATTAATTAAGAGTTTAATAGTGAGAATGTGATGATATTAGTATCATATTTGATAAAATTATCAGGTATAATAAGGAATGAATATTTAAATGTTAATGATACATATATTGCATTATATAGTAAACTATACTGACAAGTAATCACTTTTTAAAATCTCCTTTTATGTTGAATCTTCTCTTCAACGTTATGCTTTTTTATCAAAGTCCAAACGAAAAATTCTTAATGAAACCAATTTTCAGGTGAGAAAAAAAATTTAGCAATTATAAAAACTTGACCATTTGTCATTATTAAAATTTTTTTAAACAAGAATAAAAAAACTTTGCGTTTATTACTAATAAAGCCTAAAATTCATTATTTTTTTTTTTAAAAAAAATGAAACTTACGGACTTTCTATCCTATTAAAAAATGTCCAGAAATCATTTTATAAAAAAGTCCAATTTTAGAAATATATAAACAAGTGGATCAAAATGGATAGGTCAAAATCTATCTTTTGTGACATTTTATTTGTTATATTTTATTTGTATTTATATTAATGTAAATTGAATTCTGTAGTGGTTAGTATCTGTTTAGTTTTTTACTAATCAACTTTAATAACATTTAGAATATTGAACTAAATATAATTTTGCTAAACTACTCAATCAGTTGCTTTTTATAACAAGAGGGACAGGATCAACAAATTGAGAGCTTTTAATACTTTTTAGCCCAAAGTTACTCACAAAACAAACTGACCAAAAAAATAAAACTAAAACAACACCAATTTTTTTTATATTTTAGAATGAATTTTATTGCTAACTGAAAGCATACTATTAAATGTAAAGTTGATAACAATAATGGTTAAAACCTATTAACATTAATCATTTAACTAGGTTGTGTCGGTCTTATAGACCTAATAATGTTAAGGCATTTTATATACAGGAAAATTAGTTAAAGTTTTCTAATTGTTGGCTAGTAAAATTTAAGAGAAATAATATTTGAAATATCATTTACATGATAAATCAGGTACAAATGGTTAACTTTTAGAAGAGAAAATAAACAATGATTAATTGGTAATTTTAGACGTACAAAAGCTCAAGTTAATTTTCTCTTTCTAGTACATTATTATGGAACTTTATTTATAAAGTTGTCATGGATAATAATAAAATTTTAAAAAAATTATTATTTATTAATGGATATTAAGGTAAGTAATTAATAAAGCAACTTCCATCATTTATAAAATTGGAAAAAATATATCTGTTATTTTAAATAACAACTAAAATACTAAATAATTAATAATTTTCATCCAAAAACTCATAAATATCAGTAGATAAATCAACATAACTTAGAACTTTAATATTATGTAACTTAAATTCCTTCACTTCATCTTTCAAATTAGACAAATCTACCCTTTTCCTACTATTAACATAAGAGTAAGTATTCTTAATAGCCAAATATTTGACTCTTTTATTCATCATAATATATTCTTTTATATAAGGTAAAATATCAATATTATTACTAAATTCTCGCATCATATTACTAATTAATAATTTTTTAAAGAATGTATCTTGAGAATTTTTTAAGAATACTTCAAAATCATCTGCTTTAATGTAATAAAGAAGCAAACTTAAATATTCAAGTTTAGAAGGGAGTGTTTGTCCTAATTTTTGTAATATTAACTCGATATTATTACTATCTTGATTGATCCCTACCCTGATCGAAAGATAATTAAGATTTTGTTTAATGTTTTCAATTAAATCGAATGTTAGGGAAGTAATGTGAGTTTCATTATTATATAAATCAAGAAATTTGATATTTTTGCAATATTTAATAATTAATTCCAATAATTGTTGTTTATTTCCACATGCGAGATTTTCCAAATAATTTCCAGATTTTTGTAATAATGATTGTAATAAACCATCATGCAAATTCTCACGGTTGATAAACAAAGATTTCAGTTTAAATGGTTTGGTTAAGTTAATAATTTGTTGAATAAAACTACTTAAAGAAAAACAATAAATGATATGAACAGATTCTAAAACATTTAATTTTTCAAATACTTTTGCTAAATTAGTTATACCATTAAAATTGAAACAATAGAAAATGATTGTATTTAAGGTATTTAAAAAATTAGATTCATTTGATAATAACAATGATTGATACAAAGATGAATCAATGTAACCTAATAAAATTCTTTTAAGGTTTTGATGTGGATTAATTATTTTTAATATATGATCATTAGTATCATTAGTTAACGTAGTAGAACGTAAAATAGAAATTTTTAAATTTCCAATTTTGTTAATGAAATTTGGATTTTGTAAAATTGATTCAAGAATATTATTACAATATTTGTTGTAATAGCTTGTGTCTATCTTAATTTCAAAAGTATGTAAATTTGCCTCATTTTCAATAAATAATTTAATTAATGACATTTCAATCAATACTTTAAATTCTTTAATTTCAAATACTGATTCCGAATTATTTCTATTATTGTATTTTGAAGTTTTATCATTAGCTTTTAACCACCTCACAATGGAAAAAGAAATTTTATACATGCTCAAATATCTTATAAAACTAGGATAATCAAAAAGTGTATTTGAAAGTAATAAATAATCGATAAATATATATTTATTTAATTGTGTTTTTAAATCATTCAAATTATACAAGTAAACTTCAATAAAATTATAATTTCCAGTAAGAATTGAAAATGGGTTTTCCCATAATAATGGAATTGCTAAACGACACCATAATCTATTAACTAAGATACATGAATGTAAAGTTGAATAATCATTCTGAAAATTTTTGATGATTTCATATGTTAATTCAGGTAAATCTCCTGAAAATATTTTTGAGCATGACATATTGTAAATGAAAAGTAGAATATTACTTTATTGTAAAACGAAACTGAGTTGAATTTATATTCAATTTTCGGAGTGGTAATTCCGATATTGTCGCACAATAAATTGTGTGTAACAAACACGTTTAATAATCAGGCGCAGTTCTATTAAAAATGTATTATGCAGCTCATTATATAACATTTGTAACTGTCTTTGAAGGTCTTGTTACACCACTAAAAGATTTGTTGATTGATTTAAATATAAAAAGGAAAAAGTCTGAACGTAAGACAATAGAAAATTTATTTACATACTTAATAAATAATTAGTAAATCAGTACTATAAATAGAGAATTGGTATCCTAAAAAGGAAATCACTCGGTGCAATTAGTCTATCGTTCATTAAAAAATTTTTTTTTTTTGGCTGGATACGATTTTTTCATTTTTATTAAGTAAAAAAATATATATATCCTAACTAAAAAAATCGTATAAAATATTTATTGAAGAAAAAATATTAAAATTAAAAAATCAGAAAAACGGTTTAAAGGCGCTTACAGTAGCACAGTTAGCCTAAATACAAAATAAGTAATAATATACTATATAAAGTTTATAAATAATATACTGTATATACCGTATATATAAACATAAATTAGTATAGATTATAAAGGTAAAAAATTAAAGAACCAAAAAAAAGATTAAAAACTTCGGGTTTAAAAAACTGAAAAAATATTAAAAAATACTTATAGTTTATAAAAGCCTGCAAAAAAATAAAATAAAAAGTAATCTATTTAATAATTAAAAAAAGATTTAAATCTAAAAAAAAATGAAAAAAATTCTTTTTATTTAAAACACTATACTACTTTCATATTACCATTGCACAAAACAATATAAACTATATAGTACCGTGCATGCGTAAAAACAATACCATACGTGATTGTTACCCAATTAATTTGAAAATTCTCATATAACTATATAAATTAAAGTAATACCGTATTTAAAATCAAAAAATTTCTTGCAAGTTTCTTAAAAAATTATTCATTTTAATTATGTGATCAAATGTTTTAAAATATTACAAAATATCAATTATTTCTAAATAATTATAAGATTACATCTAAAAGCCAAGCAAAAAAGCTTTACTCATGTATGAAATTTATTATTTTAACAGACAGCAAAATTTGGACCTTTTGTACTACCTATAAATTTTATTACATGCTCAAGAACTTTCGTACTTAACAAATTAGATGTTTTATTTTACATATAGCTTTAATATCTTTTAAAATTTACAAAATAAATCATTTGAAAAATAAAATAAATAAATTAAAAAATTATAAATTATGAATTATAAATTTCCTGGTTAGAACTGGAAAAAATGCTCATTTTACTTTAAGAGATGGGCTTTGTTGAAAATAAAATATGATTAGTAAGGCTTATTTTGTTAATTAGTAAAAAAAATTTATTAGCCGGAACTGTACTAGAAGTGAAAATGACACTGACAGCTAATCAAATTATTTAACTATAAAAAGTGTAACATTTAATTTCTTAGCTTCAATTCAATAATCACAACTTTAATTAGTAGTATTTGTAATTTACGATTTCGTGGATTGTTTTCAGTTTCTGTATAACCAACTATTTTCAATCAATCCTACTATTTAAATAACAATTTTGGTTAGAAAAATATATCAAAAAAGACATGATGGTATAAATCTTTGTTATTAGTTAGTTAAAATATTTGAATTTACAAGCTTATTATTATATTTGTATGTCAACTTACAAATAGCAGTTTGTAAAGAATGCAATCATCTTTGTCTAGTAGATTATCTGATATTATTTACAGTTTTTTTTTTAATTTTACTTTAAATTGGAATCAAAATCAAGAATGAACATAGTTTATAGCCTGGGTAAATTAGCTATTTTATTGTTACAACCTTCCTACAATCATGGTTAAACTTTATCATAATTATTTGGTAAAATAAAATGCATTACTTTCAGTTTATGTGGTTAAAAGAAATCTTATCCATATTTTTATTTTTATTGATAGTCAAATATAATCCAGAGTTGTATTTTTTCATCTTTTTATTATATTTTATTTTTTATTAGATATCAGCAACACTTGTCGATCACTAATGTAACAATCACCAAATGTTTCACCTTGAATGCACTCAGTTTGAAACTGAACTGACATGAGGCAGTTTGAACATTTCAAATTTGATTCAACCAGTTCAAACTGCGGTACAACTTGTGGTTTCAAACCACACTTCAAGCCAATTTTTAATAAAATGATTAATGAATTTAATTGAATTGAATTTTATCATTTTTTTGGTTTTTTTTACAGTGTTTATTATTTATTCCTATTTTTTATCCAACTTCCGATGGATTCTTTAAATTTTGTAAATTATTAATTAAAGAATTATAGCCATTAATATTTAATCTTTACTCCTTTAATTACAATATAATTATTTAAAGCACATTGATCAAGGAGTTTAATGATAAATAAATTATCCATGTAATTTCCACTTTCCGGTTTTAATTCTCCCCGACTTTTTCTTTGAAAAATGCAAAAATATCTTGTGAATATACTTTTGATGATACTAATAATAATGCTTTCTATATACACTATACAGTAATAATTGATAAATAATCCAACAAATAAAGAATATTTAATAGAATTAATAATCCTTAATCATACAATCAAAGCCCTGAGACTCTTCTTGAACTAAAATACCAGTAAGTTTGCGACTTATATAATATGCTTGTGGATGAGATTGCATAATAAAAACATTCACTTGTTCTTGTAATAAAGCTTTGTCTGCCTCTACAAATTCAAACATATCATTTTTTAATTGATTATCAGTAATAGGTACAGAATATATATAATTTCCATCCCTGTTTATTTCACAATACATATTAATACATCTAATCCATTCAGATATAATATTTTCAAGCA
This sequence comes from Oehlia diaphana, assembly GCA_003833135.1. Lineage (NCBI taxonomy): Eukaryota > Fungi > Glomeromycota > Glomeromycetes > Glomerales > Glomeraceae > Oehlia > Oehlia diaphana. The sequence continues at coordinate 83,943 of QZLH01000044.1, forward strand.
TTATTATGGTTGGCCTATTAGAAGGATTTGAATCCCAACATTTTTTCATTAAATTTATATAACATTTTGGAGTATTTTTTATAATTTCAGGTCGTTCCCCTTCACAAATACTCAAGACAAGATTATGATCATGTGTTTCATAATTAAATGGAGGAATACCTGATATAAATTCCCACATTATCATTGAAAAACTATAAATATCACTTGCTGGAGTATAGGGGTTTCTTCTTAATATTTCAGGCGCCATATAAGGCAAAACTCCATAAATTTCATTATCATTATTATCAGAGTTATGTAAATCACTTATAGGTTTACATAATCCTAAATCAATAATAAATATCTCATTGTAATTATCTGACATTAAAATATTACCATCATGAAAATCACCATGAGTTAAATTTGATTCATGGATTACTTTAAGTCCTACTATTATTTTTTTCAATAATTGTAACTTTTCTTGCCACTTGAATTTAATTATATCAGATAAACATTTTCTCAAACTTCCTTTTTTTGCATAACTCATTACTATTACATAATTTAAATTATTTGGATCTTGGGTAATTCCAAAAAATTGAATAAATTTCGAAAATGACTTTTTCTGACAATTATAATGATATTTCCACTATGCAAATAACAAAAAAATTATTAAATTTTGCACAAGGTAATAAAATTTGCTATTAAATATAAATACTATACCTCATCCAGAAATTCACTATTTAAATTTGATGAATTATTTAGTTTTTTAAGAATAACCTCATAACATATCTGTCTATTCCATTGTCGTTTGTCGAAATTCCAACTAAAAATAGGCCCATCTGACCAGATAGCTTTATGAATTTCACTAAATCCTCCTTTTGTATAATAATCAATACTTGATAAATTATTGTAAGGTATCCACTCTAAAATTTCATAACTATTTTTAGCATTTATTTGTGCTACTTGAATAAATTTATCAATCAATTTATTTTTACTAGTCCACTTTGAAAAATCTTGTTGAAATCGCTTAGTATTACATTGTTGGCACCATTGGTAATCAGTGTTTGGTAACTTGCATTCATTACAAAATTCAATTTCATCTTTAGAATTTGATTTGTTACTTTCTGCTACTATTTGATGCCAATAAAAGGCCTTTTCTAAATTCTTTTCTGTTCCTTCTCCATTTCTATAACATGCAGATAAATTAAATATTGCATCAATATGACCTTTTTCTGCCGCTTTTTGACACCAATGAAAGGCTTTTTCTAAATTCTTTTCTGTTCCTTCTCCATTTGTATAAAGTATACCTAAACCATATATTGCATTGATATAATCTTTTTCTGCTGCTTTTTGACACCAATGAAAGACTTTTTCTAAATTCTTTTCTGTTCCTTCTCCATTTCTATAACATGCAGCTAAATTAAATATTGCATCAATATGACCTTTTTCTGCTGCTTTTTGACACCAATGAAAGGCTTTTTCTAAATTCTTTTCTGTTCCTTCTCCATTATAATATCTATTGGCTAAACCATACATTCCATCAATATGATCTTTTTCTGCTGCTTTTTGGTACCAATAAAAGGCTTTTTCTAAATTCTTTTCTGTTCCTTCTCCATTTATATAATGTAATGCTAAATCATTCATTGCTTCAGTAAGATCTTTTTCTGCTGCTTTTTGACACCAATGAAAAGCTTTTTCTAAATTCTTTTCTGTTCCTTCTCCATTTCTATAATGCATGACTAAACCAAACATTGCTTCAGTAAGATCTTTTTCTGCTGCTTTTTGACACCAATGAAAAGCTTTTTCTAAATTCTTTTCTGTTCCTTCTCCATTATAATATTTATTGGCCAGATTAAACATTGCACCAATATGGTCTTTTTCTGCTGCTTTCTGACACCAATGAAAGGCTTTTTCTAAATTCTTTTCTGTTCCTTCTCCATTTTTATAATGTATATCTAAACCATACATTGCATCAATATGATCTTTTTTTGCTGCTTTATAACACCAATGAAAAGCTTTTTCTAAATTCTTTTCTGTTCCTTCTCCATTATAATAGTGATTGACTAAACTATACATTGCATCAATATGATCTTTTTCTGCTGCTTTTTGATACCAATAAAAGGCTTTTTCTAAATTCTTTTCTGTTCCTTCTCCATTATAATATTTATTAGCTAAACTATATATTGCATCAATATGATCTTTTTCTGCTGCTTCTTGATACCAATGAAAGGCTTTTTCTAAATTCTTTTCTGTTCCTTCTCCATTTCTATAATGTATAGCTAAATCATATATTGCAATAATATAATCTTTTTCTGCTGCTTTTTGACACCAATGAAAGGCTTTTTCAAAATTCTTTTCTGTTCCTTCTCCATTTCTATAATGTATAGCTAAATCACACATTGCAATAATATAACCTTTTTCTGCTGTTTTTTGACACCAATGAAAGGCTTTTTCTAAATTCTTTTCTGTTCCTTCTCCCTTTCTATAACATGTGCCTAAATTAAACATTGCAATAATATGATCTTTTTCCGCTGCTTTTTGATACCAATGAAAGGCTTTTTCTAAATTCTTTTCAGTTCCTTCTCCATTTGTATAAAGTACACCTAAGCTATACATTGCAATAATATGATCTTTTTCTGCTGCTTTTTGACACCAATGAAAGGCTTTTTCTGAATTCTTTTCAGTTCCTTCTCCATTTGTATAAAATATACCTAAGCTATACATTGCAATAATATGATCTTTTTCTGCTGCTTTTTGACACCAATGAAAGGCTTTTTCTGAATTCTTTTCTATTCCTTCTCCATTTCTATAATGTACAGCTAAATCACACATTGCATCAATATAATCTTGTTCTGCTGCTTTTTGACACCAATGAAAGGCTTTTTCTAAATTCTTTTCTGTTCCTTCTCCATTTCTATAATGTATAGCTAAGCTATACATTGCAATAATATGATCTTTTTCTGCTGCTTTTTGACACCAATGAAAGGCTCTTTCTAAATTCTTTTCTGTTCCTTCACCATTATGATATCTATTGGCTAGATTAAACATTGCATCAATATGATCTTTTTCTGCTGCTTTTTGACACCAATAAAAGGCTTTTTCTAAATTCTTTTCTGTACCTTCTCCATTCCTATAACAGTTAGCTAAATTAAACATTGCTTCTTTATTACCATTTTCTGATAATTTTTCTAAAGAATTAATACATTCTTTACACCATAATTCTTCAGTAAAAGGTATATTACAATACAAACAATTTTTTGTGTCTATTGTAACAGTATCTTCATCTGGGATATTTAATTTATTAAATTCAGTTTCCATTTGTTATTTAAAAATTTGTTTTACTGAAAAAAAAAAAATTTATTTTTTTTCTAGACAAATTTTTTTAATAAAAAATTTTTTTCTTAATTAACTATAATATATGAATGAAGTTACTAAAAAGAAATTTTTTATCCAAAAGTAGAAATTTAAAACAAAAAAAAAAAAATTCTCGGTCCGTATTGTTTCCGATGCACTCGATGCAATGATCTGCATTGAGAAATTCCAACCATAGGTAGTTTAAAGCGAAGTAGTTTTGGCCAGAATTACGGCATTAATAAATTACACTAGTGACAAATAATGGTATGACAAATAGTTTTTCACTAACCGAAAAAATTCAAAGTCCCCAGAATACCTACCTACTAAAATGAAAAGTGGAGTGCGATCTTTACTATAATCACGTGGTTCTGTCCGTTGTAAACGTTCATCAGTTCATGTTTAATAAAAGAAAAATAACATTTTTATCAGCATTTTGCTCCAAAAAAATTAGTAGACAAATAGTCCTCTTTCTACTAACAAATAGAATAGGATTATGAGCATTTCCTTGTTATAGTATCAAATAATTTATTATTGAATTTATTTTTCTTTCGCTTTATTTTTTTTTTCATTTTATTAAAAGATTTTAAAAAAAAGTGATTAAAAATTTTAAAAAGTTCCAGAACTAAAGGAAACTCACGCATATTTTCAAAGCCGTGCAAAATCTCCTAGGAACTATCCAGTAGGTATAAATACCTTTGTATAATCGTGTAAATGGTTCCGATCAGAGGATAAAAATAAATTACGCAATTTTAGTTTGATACGTGAAATTGTAATTATGCTCAAAAAAAATAATTATCTCAAATCAAAAAAGAAATATTATAAATTAGATTAATTACGCGGTAAATTATAATAATTGTAAAAGAATAAATTTATTTTTCATTTAAATAAATTAATAATATACGAAAAAAGTAAAATTTTTATTTGATTATTATATAAAAAATTTAGTATTTCTGGTATTTTTGTAAATCATTTGATTCGGGAAAATGTCATGTCGGGATAATGTCTTTGGATATATTTCGTCGGGATAATACCATGTCGGGAAAAAGTGTTTTTCCATTCAGGAATTTGTCTTGTCAGGGAATTGTTGTCGGGAAATCGTTGTCGGGAAAAGGTATGTTTCTTAAAAATGTATCAGCTGAAATTTTACGTCAAAGAGCGAAAAAAGTGGATATGTTACATTTTACATACAATTTGATTTCGACTTTTTTCATAAATTTAATTTTAATTAAGTTAAAAGAGCGATGATTGTGCCTTTTCGATAATATTGATCAATCATTTTTAAGTTCCTTCTAAAGATTTCACAAATATGAATGAAATTTTGTGAAATCGTACATTTTCAAAAGAAAACTTAATAATTTTATTAGTGGAAAAAAAAATCTAGCGTAACTAAAACTGAAATATATAATTAATCTCATTAATGTCACTTTTTTAAATTTATGACATGTTTAAAAATTATTTCAGGGGAATTATCTGAATCGTTATGTCAAATTATAAGGTATTAATTAAAAATTACCAGATTTGCAATATAAATATGATCATCTGGGTAGAAACTTTTAGATTACTCTCTGTGATCGGCCGTAGCAGATTAAAAAAATTTCTTTTTTTTTTCAATATTTTTTTTTCAATATATATATATATATATATATTTTTAGTTTTTAATTTTTTTTCCCTTTATCGTAATATTTTTTTCCTAACTAATTTTTTTTTTCGTTCTTTCAACCTTTATGTTTTCGAATCGACGCTGTGGTGTGATTTTTTTTTTTAAATAATTTTTTTTTCTTTGGTTATTTCTTTTACTAATATTTTCTTTTTTCTAATATTTTTTTTTTTTTTTCTTTATCTTTTAGATTTGGATCGCGATGTAATCGAAATAAATTTTTTTTTTTATTTGAATAAATATACTTCATGGTTTTTTAATTATTTTATAATGCTATATACAAATAACGTGCATATTTTTACGCAAGAAGTTATAGATATCAGAACACCTACAGAAAAGCCGGAATTATGTGTTGCTTAATTTCGGAACTGTATGACAACTTTAAATCCCTTATCGAATTGGTTTAAAATTTTGGATTCATTCGAAATCTTGAATTTGTCATAATTATGAAATGTTATAATCCTGAAATATCATAATTTCTAATTTCATAATCCTACGAAGTTTGTTGATCTCGGAAAAAACGTATGAAAAAATAGTCGTGATGATCGGCAGAAAGAGTCCCTTTCAAGTCCAAGTCATACGCCATATTTTCTTTGCTACCAAAATACCCTTTTTTACTAAAAAAAAATTAAGGTTTTCCTTGTAAAAAAGTCGATCCTTTATTGTATTCCATCTTTTTCTGTAAAGGCTCATATTTCCGGAATTAATAATATAATATCACGGAATTTATCGAATTATTTACATTTTTCCGTGAATGTTTACAGAAATAATGGATAAAAATTTTTTTATAGGGTTGACGTTTTTGGCAACTGAATAAAAAAACAAACTAACTTTAATTGGGACTAGTGTTAATTAATCGGATAAACGGATATTTGATATCAGCGATTATCCGATATATTTTAGTCTGATATCATCTAGTTTTTATTAACTTGAGTCAAATCAATGATTTACCAGAGGGATGGTCATCTAATATGATGATTTAAACTTAGTTTACTTAGTTTGATAATGCAGATTTTTGGATAAATCTAATATCCGTTTATCCGATAGCTTAACGGATCGACACAATAAAAGACTTGTGACGTAATGATGTACTACGAAAACATTATAAGTCTTTGTTAACCAAATTTAGTATCGTACTTTAATTTTATTTAAAATCATTATTCTTCGTTCTATCGACACTATCGTTCATAATTTTATAATAAATGGAAGTTCCCGTAGATTTTGGAAAATTGATTACTGGGAAGAAAATTATTGCAGAAAATTTTGCAAGTTGGACCAGTGGAAATGAAATAATTGATAATTTCATTAGAGAAAAACAATTAAAATACGGTGATGTCGAAGATGAATCAGATGATGGTGAAGCATTATTTGAATGGATACCGTATAATGAACTTATTGATATTAAAGAAATAGAAAATAATTGTTTTACTAAAGCAAAATTAAAGAATGGTTCATTACATTATAATAAATATAACATGGAATGGATAAGAAGACCATACGAAACTGTCATATTAAGACCTTTATATGATTTACAAAATGTAATAACTGACGAATTTGCAAATCAGGTATTAAATTTCTCTATTAAATTAATTATAATGTTAATATATACTAATTAATTTGTTTTTTCTTATTTTGGTAGCTTGAATCATATTTAACTTATCCAGTTGATTGTTATGGAGTATCTCAAAATCCAGATACAAAAGTTTATATCTTAGTTTTTGATAATAAAATTTCTGAACATTATTGTAAAACATGTGGTAACGAATACGAAGGTAGAAAATATTATAAATGGTGCAAACAATGTCAAATGGATCAAATAAAAAATAATTTTACAAACTGGGATGATAGAAATATAAAACTTGATGACTTCATCCAAAACATGCAATTAATAATTAATAATTATAATATATTTAAATGGATACCATACAATGAGTTTATCGTTGTTAAAGAGTTAGGGAACTATACTTTAGCAATGTGGAAGAAAGATAGAAAAGTTTATTTAAAGCACCAACATAATTTACAAGAAAATATTGATGAATTTTTAAATATGGTATGAGATATTAGAATTTTTTTTTTTTCTATTTAATATTTAAATCTGAATATCAATATAATGTTAATTGTTTTTTTTATTATTTTGATAGCTTAGATCATCTATAACATCTAAAATAGTCATTGGAATATCTCAAAATCCAAATACGAAAGTTTATCTTTTAGTTTTTAATGATAAATATTTCAACAAATATTGTGAAAAATGTGGTTACGAATATGTGATAGATAAATGGTGCAAACAATGTGAAATAAATCAATTAAGAAATAATTTTATAAATTGGACTAGTGAAAATGTAAAACTTGATGAATTTATTCAAAAAATGCAATTAAATATTAATAGATCTAATGATATAATATTTGAATGGATACCATACAACGAGTTTATCATTATTAATGAATTAGAAAACTATACTTTAGCAATATGGAAAAATGGTCCATTATATTCTAATCATGTTGAAAAAACGGAAAATAATTCATATATAAGAGTTTATTTACGTAATTTACGAGAAATTACTGATGAAGTTTTAAAAGAGGTATTAAAATTTTTTTTCATATATTTTATCGTTATATACTTGAATTGATTAGTATTTATATAATGTAAATTTTTTTTTTCGTATTTTTTAATAGGTTGAATCGTATTTAATAAATAAAGTAATCTTCGGAATATCTCAAATTCCAGATACGAAAGTTTATCTTTTAGTTTTTCATATTACATATTTTGATAGGTACTGTGAAAAATGTGGTAACAAATATGGAAAATATGGATGGTGCAAACAATGTCAAATAAATCAATTAAAAAATAATTTTACAAACTGGACTAGTGAAAATGTAAAATTTAATGACTTCATACAAAAAATGCAATTAATAATTAATGAATATAATGATAAAATATTTGAATGGATATCATACAACGAGTTTATCATTTCTAATGAGTTAGAAAATTATACTTTAGCAATATGGGAGAAAGATGATATAAATTCGGTAAGAAAATCATACGAAAAAGTTTATTTAAAACATCTAGAAATCACTGACGAATTTTTAATTAAGGTATTAAAATTTTCTATATATTTTTTGTATTTTGATTCAAATATCAAAATATAATATTAATTTTTTTTTTCATATTTTGATAGATTGAATCATATTTAAATAAGTATCTTGTCTTCGGAATATCTCAAAATCCAAATACAAAAGTTTATGTTTTAGTTTTGAATGATAAATTTTTTGATTATTACTGTGAAAAATGTGGTAACAAATACGAGGATGGTTATGGTAAATGGTGTATACAATGTCAAATAAATCAATTAAAAGGTAATTTTATAAATTGGACTAGTGGAAATATAAAACTTGATGACTTTATTCAAAAAATGCAATTAAATATTAAGAATTATGATGATAAGATATTTGAATGGATACCATATAATGAGGTTGTCATTATTAATAAAGAGTTAGGAAAACATTCTACTCTAGCAATATGGGAGAAAGGTTCATTATATCCTATTAAAAATGAAAAATTGATAAGAAAATCATATGAAAAAGTTTATTTAAAATATATAAATAATTCACAAGAAATTACTGACGAATTTTTAAATAAGGTATTTGAATTTTTTTATTTATTTAAACTAAATACATACTGTATAAAGATTAATTTTTGATTTTTTTGTATTTGATAGGTTAAATCATATTTAATAAATAATCTAGTCTTCGGAATATCTCAAAATCCGGATACAAAAGATTATATTTTGGTCTTTAATAATAATTATATTGATCATTATTGTTTAAAATGCGAAAACGAATACGACGAGAATGCTTATAATAATTGGTGTAAATCATGTGAAATAAATCGTTTAAAAAATGATTTTGCAGACTGGACTAGTGGAAACGAGAAAATTGATGATTTCATCAAAATGATGCAATTAAAAATCAATGAATATGGTGATATGATATTTGAATGGATACCATACAATAAGTTTATTGATGTTAAAGAAATAGGAAATAGTGTTTTTGCTACAGCATTATGGAAGGATGGACCACTATATTATAGCAAAATAAGAAGGAATTATAGAAGGGAATCAGATGAAAAGGTTTTATTAAAATATTTATATAATTCACAAAATATTAATCACGCATTTTTAAATGAGGTATGTAGTTTTTTTGAAAATTTAATTTAATTTAATTATTAATGAAAATAATAACTTGATTTAATATTTTAATAGATCTTATATTCAGTCAAGGAAAGTTATGGGTTATCTCACAATCCAAATACAAAAGATTTCATTCTAGTTTTTAAACTTAAATATTATTGTGAATACTGTGGCAAAAAGTATAATAATCAGTTTGAATTAAATAACAAAAGTTGTATGTCATGTCAAACAAATCATGAAAATAACAAAATTAGTGATTTAATTCAAGAAATGAAATTAAATATTGATCATAATTCTATTGATTCTGGTATGATGTTTGAATGGGTACCATATGATCAGTTTAATGATATTAAAGAAATTGGTAAAGGTGGTTTCTCTACAGTATATTCAGCAATATGGAAAGATGGTTTATTATCCTATTGTAATATAGGACTTGGAATGAGTCTTGATTATAAATGGAAAAGAGAATCAAATACAAAAGTTGCTTTAAAATGTTTACATAATTCACAAAATTTTCTTGATGAATTTATAAATGAGGTATGAAATTTCTTTATAATTTAAATGTATTTTAGCAAAAATAATAATTTACACGTTTATTATTATTCAATAGGTTAAAGCATATCCAAATCAAAAAATAGATAATATTCTTAAAATATATGGAATATCTCAAAATCCAACTACAAAAGATTATATTATGGTTCTTGAATATGCAGAAGGCGGAGATTTCAATAGTTATTTAAATAAAAAGTATGAAGTTTTTGATTGGTTTAATGGTTTAAATGTGTTAACTAATACTATTGAAGGTCTTAATAAAATTCATCAAAAACAGATGGTTCATCGTGATTTTCATATCGGAAATATATTATTTACAAAATTTACAAAATTTGATCAGTATTATAATGAAAATAATGAGTCTATTGATTATGTTGCATGTATTTCTGATATGGGATTATGTAAAAAAATTGATGATATTAATGAAACAAGTATTTATGGAGTTATGCCATATGTAGCTCCTGAAGTATTAAAAGGAAATCCTTATACTCAAGCAGCAGATATATATAGCTTTGGTATGATTATGTATGTTATAGCAACTGGAAGGCAACCTTTTGCTGATTGTGCCCATGATGGGGTTTTAGCATTAAAAATATGTAATGGAATTAGACCTGAAATAAATGACAAAATTGCACCAAAATGTTATATCGACTTAATGAAAAGATGTTGGGATTCAAATCCAGATAATAGACCAAATTCAATTGAATTAAAAGAATTTATTGACCGATTTTATAATTCATTAAATCAAAAATTTGATAAAAAGGAACAAATACATCATGAAATTAAAATCCAATTTAATGAGACACAAGAATATAGAAAAGAAAATTTTTTATTAATAAAAAATAATCAATTAGATACTCATACACAAGCTATTTATACATCTCGATTACTTAATTCTTTTACAAAAAATCTTTCAAAATATGAAGATAATTTTAATAATAGTACAGTTGAAATTATTGATTTTACAAGTAAGTTTGCTTTTTTTTTATTATTATTAGTACGCTATTTTTGTATTTTACTTACTATTTATTCTTTTTCTAAATTATAGCTTAAGTTATAAAAATTGGCTGTAAAATAATGGTTTGAAAATTTAAAGTAAAAGAGTATAATAAACTTCAAATAAATAACATAAAATAATGGTATGAATTGATTAGGCTTGTATCATAATCTTATAGTTTGTTAATTAGATTACTTTTAGGAATTTTATTACATTTTTTTTTCATAAAATTATTTATATTATTAAATAACAGTTCGGTAGTAGATTTGCTAATTTTTGTTTAACACTTGATTATAGAGTAATATGTAAACCTTTATTTCTTTACATAATAAATCAGTTTGTAATTAAACAAAATTTTATCAATGATCAATAACAAGTACTATAAAAATGAATAAATTTAATTTTCATAATTATAAATTTCCTAAATATATTAGAGAAATGCAACGTTGAATATCAGTTATTTTCAGAAATTTTTATTGAAATATTATTAATTTTATTGGAGACAGCAGAATTTAAAGTTGACATAAAATTAACATGCGAATTTATTTTTATTTTGAATGAAAGATCTTTGATTATTTTTGATGGTCAAATTATTCATGAAACTATTGAAGGGATTGTTAATAGCTGATTATATTTTGGAATTAAAAATGAAAATTTTCAAAGAATTTGTAGCTAATATTAAAGGGTTACCAAGAACTGAAGGTTTATTCGGATACCAAGATGTGAAGTAGTAAGTCAATGGAACATAATCGGGTATTACTAAAAATATGAAATGAATGGAAAACTAATAGATCGTTGATTACACATTATGGAGTTAGTGAAAATGCCAAATGCAGATTTGATGGATAGTTCAATATTTAGAGATTGGAGGAAAATTGAGAGATATTTGGTTTTCATCAGATTTATACATCATAATTTAGTGGTTTTTGTAAGTCCCTGATATGCAGAAAATTATTCAATATTAGATTAGTTAGTAGTTTAGAATAAATAGATACTTGATGTATTTACATTAGTTGACATTGTAATTGATTATATTGTATAATTTAATAATACTAATAAAGTTTTTTTTTTTTTAAAAAAAAACAAAAAAAAGATATCTAATACTATACATTGAATTCAAATTTTTTATCAAGAATGAATAAGATTTGGATGCTGTTTGATGTGTATCAAAAGTTGCCGAAAAAGCTGTGTCATCACGTGTAATTACCATATAATAATAATATTAATAATTCTGCTGACGTATTAGCACATGATAGTAGTGCAGTGCACAATAATTTTTCGATAGTACAGTAATTGCTGTAACTTTCAAATTTAAATTCTTTGTAGTAGTCAGCACTACATGATCATAATATAATTTTACTGTAAAGTTTGAATTATTAACTATTAAAGATTATTTTTGCATTTTATACATAATGTGAGGCCATCAATTAATTGTATTATTTAACTGATTTTACCAAGTGAATAAACATTTTAAGCAGTACCTTAATGACATACCAATCAATTTTATCCCAGCTTAATTTTACCCTATTTAAAAGTAATAAAGTGGGTGTTTGACAAGTTTTTATTGCGTGTTTCTCCATATTATAGTAAGTTTTTATTAAATAAAAAATAATTATACTTTACATGTTAATATATTAGAGATTAGATGTTGACATTATATGAGTAATAATACAAACTAACATATTTTATAGATACGCAGTATATTACAATCAGTATTTAACTTTGTTATACTTACATCTGATTAATAAGAAATTGACTTTCAGTATACTTTTTTTATTGTCCGAAATGTAAGTATAGTACTCACTTCAACTCCAAACTAGGGAATATTAAATTCTGGGATCTTGTGTAACTATCGAAATGTCATTTTGTTATGTGTATCACGCGTGTTTAATTTATTTAGCTTTCAAGTACGCTAGTACATTATAAGCAGTAACTTTTATCCCAGCTTAATTTTACCTATTTAAAAGTAATAAAGTGGCGTTTGACAAGTTTTTATTGCGTGTTTCTCCATATTTTAGTAAGTTTTTATTAAATAAAAAATAATAATACGTTACATGTTAATAGATTAGAGATTTGATGTTGACTTTATATGAGTACGCAGTATATTACAATCAGTATATAAATTTGTTAAACTTACATCTGATTAATAAGAAATAGACTTTCAGTATACTTTTTTTATTGTCCGAAATGTAAGTATAGTACACACTTTAACTCCAAACTAGGGAATATTAAATTCTGAGATCTTGTGTAACTATCGAAATGTCATTTTTGTTATGTATATCACGCGTATTTCACTAGTACACTCAAGAGCTGAGTTTTATTTTTTCGGTAATGTATACATACAATAAAAACTTTATACTAAAACTATTGTTAAACTATATATCAAAAATAATTTAATAAATTTATTTTAATTAACAATAATAAAAGCTTTTAATAAATATGGGAATATTACACAATACCATAATATGTAATTAATTATGCAAGTATATTTAAGTTAATTATATGGTTTATAGGGAATAAATAATATTAACTACATATTATAAGCCACAATTATACATATTAGTCATCATTAAATCAATTAATATTACTAGTTTAGGTTAAATAACTTATAAATTAATTGTGACTCATAGATAATCTTGATTGATTTTATCTATTTTATTATTAGTCACTATGTATCTATGTATTCAAAGGGTTTTAAAAATATATATATACCCTTAAATTTCCTCAAGAAAAAATTCAAAAAATCAAATTTTCAAATATCAACTCTATCAAATCTAAATCTCTTTCAAATAACAACTTTTACAATTTAATATCTCAATTCAAAATGTCTTACCATTTATGTTCAAATATTATCACTACTATTTTCAATGAAATTCCAGTCAATAAATGTTATAATCCTCCTCAATCTATTGAAACCTCTCACCATCTATCATTACTTCAATATCTACCATTACTCTTTTACATTCTTTTTATTATTATTCTCATAAACACCAATATC
>QZLH01000044.1:105499-127948 GCA_003833135.1 Oehlia diaphana
ATGACACAATATGACAAGTCAAAGTATATCACGGACATGGGTTGAAACCATGGGCGGACCATAAAGGATATAACCTAGACACTTGAGACATGAAACGTAAGGTTAGAACCTTTGTTGATCGGTTGAATGGGGTGAAATTTTCGCAGTTGAGCAGTTTGAATCGGTTCGTTCCTTTCTTTCGGTTTCGAGTCGGCTCTGATAAATCTTGGTATGAACTGATTCAGTTCTGGAAAATCGTATTTTGTAACCATTATGGAACGGAACCGATTCATCCCAATTCGAACCGGATCAAGTCGGTCCGTTCAATTGTATCGGTTTGTAACCGAGCCATCCCTATATGATATTATAACACACGTAACAAATTATATCTAATTCGATAAATAAATACGATAAATATTTTTTAATTTCTTTTTTTAGAGCGAAATTATTTTAAGAACTTTTTTATGATCAGCATAACAGGCAACAAAACGTTTCTCATACCCTAAAATCACATCGAAATATCTAATAATGCGCGAATCATTGACCACATGCGCGGACAGATAAGCATTGTACGGTTTTGTGCTCGGCTCCGCTTCGGACAATAATTAATGGTACTATATTAATAATATCGATATTATAAAAAATCCGGTAGAGATTTCTTAATATCTGTGTTTTTTAGTAATATTCTGTCTCAAGATGATACTATTGCTTATGTAAAATGTATTAAATACAAGAAAGAAATTTTCTTGCACGTTATAATGACGTTATGATCGAACTGATTTTCCAGCGTAACCTGAAAAAAATGTCATGAAAAATCACGTGACATTTTCATCACGCTCTTCCTTGTTTAAGTAACCTGATCACGAAAATTTTTTTTGTCATAATAAAATCCTACTTGTCACGCACTATCCGTCAATTGTGCGTAATGTCGGCGGCCATTTCGTAACATTTTTTCCAGGAACTTTACTGTGCCACTTTACATAATGTGAATCATTTTTTTAAAAAAAATTCACGTCGTTATTATTATTCTACATGAAAATACAAACGTTATCTGATAACCTTTTCATAAGTTATCAATTAATAAATAAATAAATTAATAAAATTAGTTCTATTTTGTTCCTTCTTTACGTCGATGATAGTCGATACGGCAACACATAATTAAATTCCTTTGTTAATGGATTATCATAATTATTATAACATCCGTAGAAATTACACTCCCCGGCCAAAAGTATTGGAACACTTTAAAATTATCACAAATTTTTAATTTTTAATCTTTTAATTATGAAAAATTTTAACAAATAAATTTTTTTTATTTTACTTATAAAAACAAATTTTTTTATTAAAAAAAAAAAAAAAAATATTTAGTGGAGAACTATTGCTATCTATTACAGCTTGAATTCTTCTTGGCATTTCCTACTAAATTTTCTAAAATTTTTGGCTCAATTTCATTCCACTTTTCCTCCAAAACAACCATTAATTCTTCAAGATTTTTTTTTTTGAATATGGAGCATGTTTACAAACCTTTCTTTCCAAAACATCCATCCCTATAAAAAATTTTATGGGAAAAATTCTGATAAATGTTCATTTTTCTAGTTTTCATTCCAAAAAACTCCGATACGTGATCAATTTTCTAAAAATTGCATGGATTTAAGTCAGGTGACTGCGAAATACAAATGTAAAATTTACATTTTATATTTAAAAAAAAAATGAATAAATAAATAAATAAATTTTAAAATATAATACAGGTTTCGAACATGGATATCTGGACTCTGGAGTTATAAACCCCAGTAAATAGTTTTTGTATAAATTTATACTAAACGGGCTCATTGGCTCGAAATTAGCTCAAATTTATGCAAAAAATAATCCAAATTTAAGTCAATATAGAGCCAATTATATATGGATGAGCCCATTTGGTACAAATTTATACAAAAACTATAACTGGGAACTTGGAAAACATGTTAACCTCGGGCAATTGCTTAACTGCATTTGTCCGATGCACTGGTGCATTATCGTCTTGGAAAATATGCTCCAAATCTGTTTCCAACTCATCAATAAAAGGCAGATTATTTTTTGAAATCTGAATATATACTTTTCCAGAAACTTTAATTAATGTCCGGTCCTTAAAATTATATAAAAATAGTGTATGTAAATTTTATATATAAAAGCATCCCCTTTCACTGCCGCACAAAAAATAACAATTCTGAAGGTATGATAAAATTAAGATACTAAAAAATTTGCATAATTAATTCAAAATACTTATTATAAATTCGAAATGAACAAGTTCAAAATAAATACATTTCATATATTTTACATTTTATAGTCTTAACTCCCCTTTAAACATGAACTATTTTTAAGTGGAATATCCGATGATCTGGTCGTTCAACAAATTTTCAATCCGGTTAAACAGATATCCGGCGAATCAACAAGATTGCAAGACCACTAATTTAGAATATTTGACCAAATTTGTCCAAATTGTAAAATGTTAAAAATAATAAATAAATTTATATGGCATAAGCATCATTTAATAGTAAATTAAATGCAATAGCAGAAAAACTTTAAAATATTTAACGCAGCGGATTCTGTTATGTTGATCATCCCGTTTGTATGCTGTGTGCATATCACTTACGTAACTTGTTAAACCAACTTTGTCAATAAATGGAAATGTGTTTGTTTCAGCATTACTTTCTTTCACAATTCCTTTTGTTTCTTTACAAAAATGCAACAAGAGTTATTTTTACCGGTTTTGAATAATCTTGAAAAATTATTTAAGTCAAAAAAGGATTATGATGTTATTATAAAAGCTGGAGAAGATAATGATCAAAAAGAAATTTACGCTCATTCAAACATTCTTCGCTGTCAATCAGATTATTTTGATACAGCTTTTTCTTCTAATTGGGCTGAAAAAAAAGATGGAAAGTATATTTTTAAGAAACCAAATATTTCGCCACATATTTTTGAAATTATTATAAGGTATTGAAAATTTTAATTAAAAAAGTAAAAAAATTTTTTATTTATTGATAATCTAAAATCCTATTTAAAATCGAATCTAGATATTTATATTGTGGTCAATTAGACTTAAATGTCAAAAATGGGCCAAATACTTTAATATTGTTAGTCGCTACAGAGGAACTTGGGTTGAATATACTCGGCGAATATATCCAAGAATTTTTTATTAAAAATCAAAAAAAATTCTTACAAAAAGATCCTATTGGAATTCTTGAAGTTGCTTTTCAACATGAAACTTTTACAACGTTGAGAGATTGTGGCCTAAAAGCAATCTGTCAAGAACCAAACATTTTATTTGGAACTGACAAAATATTATTACTGCCTGCACAAATATTGGAATCATTACTTAAACGAGACGACCTTGCACTTAATGAAATTGAAGTATGGAATAATTTGATCAGATGGGCTCATGCACAACAACATACCGTTAATAAGGATCCTTCCGAATGGACTAAAGATGAATTAACTTTAATGGAGAGGACGTTATTGAGATTTATCCCATTAATTAGATTTCACGATATAACCTCTGAAGAATATTATGACAAAGTAGTACCATATGATGATTTGCTACCAAAAAAACTAAAAAACGAAATCTTGAAGTTTTACCTGGTTCCACATGCAAAACAGATAGGATCTCTACCGTCAAGAAATGCTGTTATTGATTCTGTTCTTATAAATTCAAAACATTTAGCATTATTTGCAGGTTGGATAGACAAAAAAGACAAATCTTTGAAAATGATTCCTTATAAGTTTAATCTTATCTTTCGTGCTAGTAGAGATGGCAATACAGCAGCAGCATTTCATAATAAATGTAATAACAAAGGAGCAACTATTATAGTTGTTAAAATTAAGGGAACTAATCAAATAGTTGGTGGATATAATCCGCTTGATTGGGAAGGTCATGCTATCAACAAAAATACCCAAGATAGTTTTATATTTATCTTTAACGATTATAGAGACATTAATACGGGTCAAATTGGAAGAGTAACTAGCGCTTCTTTTGCTTTGATATGTAATCATCAATGGGGGCCAATTTTCGGAAATGGACATGATTTATCAATGTACCCTGACAATCAAAATAATAAATGGTATTCTAATCCAACTGCCTATCCTAATCTCAATATTCCGGGAAGTTTTGAAATCGATGATTATGAAGCATTTCAGGTGTTTAAAAAATAGATTTTAATATGTTAAAAAGAACAAGCAAGTTTTTTTCCATTAGAATTAACAGTATGTACTGATATCATAGTATAATAAAGGCAAGACAATAAATTAAAGGAATTAAAATGTAGCATATTGATTTTTGTTTTCTTGTTGATTTTAAATATTTTATCCGACAAACTGTTAACCAACTAAATATTTTTTTCGTTGAAGTTATTTGCATAAGATGCTAATTCAAGTAAATAATTTTTTTATTCTTAATAGTATGACAAGAATTTATCTAATTAGTACTGCTTTAACTGCGATTACTTTAACAAAATAGGAAACAATATTGCACTGATAAATACTAAATTTAATATATACATATATTGGTTTTCGAAATTTCGAATATGAAACAAACTGTAAGTTGAGTGAGTGTATTAAGTCCATTCGAAGTTTTGGACTCAAAAATATATTAAGCAGTTCGATAGGCGCTAAATTGGTAAATTGTCTACAAGCACGTGATACAGTATATAACGTGATTAATCGATTTTGTTATTGTCACGAAAAAGCGGTAGATATTGATGAACATCAATTACGTCACTTGTTAAACCAACTTCGTCAATAAATGGAAATGTGTTTGTTTCAGCATTACTTTCTTTCACAATTCCTTTTGTTTCTTTATAAAAATGCAACAAGAGTTATTTTTACCAGTTTTGAACAATCTTGAAAAATTATTTTTGTCAAAAAAGGATTATGATGTTATTATAAAAGCTGGAGAAGATAACGATCAAAAAGAAATTTACGCCCATTCAAACATTCTTCGCTGCCAATCAGATTATTTTGATACAGCTTTTTCTTCTAATTGGGCTGAAAAAAAAGATGGAAAGTATATTTTTAAGAAACCAAATATTTCACCACATATTTTTGAAATTATTATAAGGTATTGAAAATTTTAATTAAAAATTAAAAAAATTTTTTGTCTATTGACAATCTAAAATCTATTTAAAATCGAAATCTAGATATTTATATTGTGGTCAATTAGACTTAAATGTCAAAAATGGGTCAGATACTTTAAAATTGTTAGTGGCTACAGAAGAACTTGGGTTGAATATACTCAGCGAATATATCCAAGAATTTTTAATTAAAAATCAAAAAAAATTCTTACAAAATGATCCTATTGGAATTCTTGAAGTTACTTTTCAACATGAAAATTTAACGACGTTGAGAGATTATGGCCTAGAAGCGATCTGCCAAGATCCATACATTTTATTTGGAACTGACAAAATATTATCATTGCCTACACACATATTGGAATCATTACTTAAACGAGACGACCTTGTACTAGATGAAATTGAAGTATGGAATAATTTGATCAGATGGGCTCATGCACAACAACCTACCGTTAATAAGGATCCTTCCGAATGGACTAAAGATGAATTAACTCTAATGGAGAGAACGCTATTGAGATTTATCCCATTAATTAGATTTCACGATATAATCTCTGAAGAATATTATGACAAAGTAGTACCATATGAGGATTTGCTACCAAAAAAACTAAAAAACGAAATCTTGAAGTTTTACTTGGTTCCACATGCAAAACAGATAGGATCTCTACCGTCAAGAAATGCCGCTGTTATTGATTCTGCTCTTATAAATTCAAAACATTTAGCATTATTTGCAGGTTGGATAGACAAAAAAGACAAATCTTTGAAGATGATTCCTTATAAATTCAATCTTATCTTTCGTGCTAGTAAAGATGGCAATACAGCAGCAGCATTTCATAATAAATGTAATAACAAAGGAGCAACTATTATAGTTGTTAAAATTAAGGGATCTAATCAAATAGTTGGTGGATATAATCCGCTTGATTGGGAAGGGGGTGGTATCATCAAAAATACTCAAAATAGTTTTATATTTATCTTTACCGATTATAGGGATATTAATACGGGTCAAATTGGAAGAGTAACTAGCGCTTCTTATGCTTTGATATGTAATCATCAATGGGGGCCGATTTTCGGAAATGGACATGATTTATCAATGTACCCTGACAACCAAAATAATAAATGGTATTCTAATCCAATGACCTATCCTAATCTCAATATTCCAAAGAGTTTTGAAATCGATGATTATGAAGCTCTTCAGGTGGTTAAAAAATAGATTTTAATATGTTAAAAATAATAAGCTCCATTGAAATTAACAGTAAATACTATTTTATATTATCTGTTATAATAAAAGCAAGACATTAAATTAAAGGAATTAGAATGTAACATATTGATTTTGTTTTCTTGTTAATTTTAAATATTTTATCTGATAAACTGTTAACCAGCTAAATATTTTTTATTCGTTGAAGTAATTTGCATAAGAATGCTAATTTAGAGTAAAATAATTTTTTATTTTTTTTTAATGTTACGACAAACATTTAATATCTAATTATTGCTTTAACTACTGTACGATTACTTTAGGAAATACAGCTAACCCTCGATATACTGAACTCACAGTTCAAGAGCAAAAGTCCGGTATACTATGGTAGAAGTTCGGTAAGTAAATCTTGCTACTGTAAACTTATGGAGTTTGGTATATAAGAAATTTCGGTATATAAGTCTGTCACGTGATTAAGAATATTAATTTCAGTTTGGCCAGAATTAAGATTTAATTATCTCAAAGACCAGCATAAATTATGTGAAATTCCAACACGTAATCTCAGTTCGGTATATCGAGATTTTTAAAAATAATACCGAACTTGGTTTTTAAAAAAAGTTCGGTAAGTCGAGAGATGTGAGTTCGTTAGGGGATGGCCAGAAATGAAGTAATTTAAATTTTAGGTTTTGACCCCCCATGTCATCATTCATTTTAGGAAATGTAAAATTAAAACACAATTCTGGCTAGAATTATATTAACTACAAGTGTCTAAAAATGGAAGATGTGCAACATCATCATGGTCTTAACCCCCTCCCCCTTAGGAAATGACGTCATTTCTGGCATCGAGGTCAGATGTAATATTGCACTGATAAATACTAAATTTTAATACATATATTGGTTTTCGAAATTTCAAATATGAAAACAAAATTGTAATAACAGATAAATGAAGCAGAGCGCTTGGCGCTAAATTGGTAATTTTTTACAAGCACGTGATATAGTATATAACGTGATTAAGAAATAAATTATGTTTGTCACGAATTAGATAATGGTGTAGTTAGCCGAAAAACGGAGCCGAATTCCTGATTGCAGATCATCCGAACCCGGTTTAATCGCAGAAAATCCTCTGGAATTCCACTACAATCTACGCCTGAGCCGGGTCCGGATCACGTTGCGGCTAATTATTTTTCGGCTAACTACACCATTTTACGAATTCGGTAGATTTTGATAATTTTAGCCAAATTTGATGAACATAAAACCCTAGCCATGGCGAAAAAAAGATGCAGACACGTGACTGCATTTTATTCATTACTACCATCACACCTCACCGCGTTTCCATTTTTTATATTTTTTGAGGGACAGTTTTTTTCGAGTGGGCAAAAAATTATTCGTCACTCATTATTCGTCACTGTTTATTTCACATGTTAGTGCATTAAGCCGTAATGCGGTCCAAAAATCACGTGACTGCATCTTTTTTTTCGCTATGGCTATGGTACTTTGATGAACATCACTTACGTAACTAAACCAACTTTGTCAATAAATGGGTGTTTTGTTTCAAATTACTTTCTTTCACAATTCCTTTTGTTTCTTTATAAAAATGCAACAAGAGTTATTTTTACCAGTTTCGAATAATTTTGAAAAGTTATTTAAGTCAAAAAAGGATTATGATGTTATTATAAAAGCTGGAGAAGATAATGATCAAAAAGAAATTTACGCTCATTCAAATATTCTTCGCTGTCAATCAGAATATTTTGATACAGTTTTTTCTTCTAATTGGGCTGAAAAAAAAGATGGAAAGTATATTTTTAAGAAACCAAATATTTCACCATATATTTTTGAAATTATTATAAGGTAATGAAAATTTCAATTAAAATTATAAAATTTTTTGTTTATTATAATCTAAAATCTTATTATAAAATCGAAATCTAGATATTTATATTGTGGTCAATTAGATTTAAATGTCAAAAATGGGTCAGATACTTTAAAATTGTTATTGGATACAGAGGAACTTGGGTTAAATATACTCAGCGAATATATCCAAGAATTTTTAATTAAAAATCAAGAAAAATTCTTACAAAATGATCTTATTGGAATTCTTGAAGTTGCTTTTCAACATGAAACTTTTACAACGTTGAGAGATTGTGGCCTAGAAGCAATCTGTCAAGAACCAAACATTTTATTTGGAACTGACAAAATATTATCACTGCCTGCACAGATATTGGAATCATTACTTAAACGAGACGACCTTGCACTAGATGAAATTGAGATATGGAATAATTTGATCAGATGGGCTCATGCACAACAACCTACCGTTAATAAGGATCCTTCCGAATGGACTAAAGATGAATTAACTTTAATGGAGAGGACGCTATTGAGATTTATCCCATTAATTAGATTTCACGATATAACTTCTGAAGAATATTATGACAAAGTAGTATCATATGATGATTTGCTAAGGACCCCGCGTAATATATATATAGGTCATAGGAAATTTTGATAATTTTATAATAGCGCTACGCAAGAGTTTTTACTAAGATAAATAAGCAAACTCAACATATGACCTCAAATTTTGCCAAAAAATAAGCAAACTAATCATATGACCAATATTATTTATATTAGTATTTTGTCCTGATCATTAACTATCTGATCACTTCTAATATATTTATTTATTTATCGTATTATTTTAAATTTAAGTTTTTTTTTTAATTTCTTATAACTACTATTATGTATATATTTAAAACCTCCTCATTTTTTCAACAATATCATCCCGACCAAAATATTCATTATAATATCTTTTTTCATCCTCTAATAGCTTTAAGCCATAGAGATCGGCCAAAATTATCCTAAAAATAAGCCAACAAAAAATATGACTCATAAAAAAATATGCCGAAAATATGCAAACTAAATATATGAGTATAATGAAAATTTTTATTGATTCTAAGCAAATCCTTCTTCTAACTATACCTAAATTCACACATGGCTAAGCAAACGTTCCTATGACCTATATATATATTACGCGGGGTCCTATTTGCTACCAAAAAAACTAAAAAACGAAATCTTGAAGTCTTACTTGGTTCCACATGCAAAACAGTTAGGATCTCTAACATCTAGAAATGTTTGCAGATTGTATAGACAAATCTTTGAAAATGATTCCTTATAAATTTAATCTTATCTTTCGTGCTAGTAGAGATGGCAATACAGCAGAAACATTTTATAATAAATGTAATAACAAAGGAGCAACTATTATAGTTGTCAAAATTAAGGGAACTAATCAATTAGTTGGTGGATATAATCCGCTTGATTGGGATGGGGGTCCTATCTTCAAAAATACTCGAAATAGTTTTATATTTATTTTTAACGATTATAGAAATATTAATACGGGTAAAATTGGAAGAGTAACTGATGCTTCTCATGCTGTGGGATGTAATCCTTATTGGGGGCCAATTTTCGGAAATGGCAATGATATAGCAAGGCACCCTGACTATGGATGGCGTTCTAAACCAAAATCCTTTCCTAATCTCAATATTCCAAAGAGTTTTGAAATCGATGATTATGAAGCTTTTCAGGTGGTCAAAAATAGGTTTTAATATGTTAAAAAGGACAAGAAAGTTTTTTCCCATCAAAATTAACAGTGACTGAAATACTAATACCATAGTATAAAAAAGGCAAGATATTAAATTAAATGAATTAAAATGTAACATATTGATTTTTGTTTTCTTGTTAATTCTAAATATTTTATCTGACAAATTGGTAACCAGTTAAATACTTTTTTTCGTTGAAGTTATTTGCATAAGATGCTAATTAAGAGTAAAAAAATTTTTTATTTTTAATAGTATGACGAACATTTATCTAATTATTGCTTTAACTGCGATTACTTTAACAAAAATAGGAAATAATATTGCACTGCTAAATACTAAATTTAATACACGTATGTTTGTTTTTCGAAATTTCGAATATGAAAACAAAATGTAAGTTGAGTGTATTAAGTCCATTCGAAGTTTTGGACTTAAAAATAAATAATAAATGAAGCTGAGCGCTTGATAGGCGTAAATTATTTACAAGCACATGATACTGTATATAACGTGATTATTGTTCACGAAAAAGCTGTAGGATAATTTAAGTCAAATTTGATGAACATCACTTACGTAACGTGTGAAACCAATTAATCAATAAAAAGGAAACGTGTTAAACGCGTTTATGATTACAAATCAATTTCTTTACGCGATTTCTTCGTATCTTATTACAAAAATGCAACAAGAGTTATTTTTACCGATTTTGAGTAATCTTGAAAAATTATTTGAGTCAAAAAAGAATTATGATGTTATTATAAAAGCTGGAGAAGATGATGATCAAAAAGAAATTTATGCTCATTCAAACATTCTTAGCTGTCAATCAGATTACTTTGATACAGCTTTTTCTTCTAACTGGGCTGAAAAAAAGGATGGAAAGTACTTTTTTAACAAACCAAATATTTCACCACATATTTTTGAAATTATTATAAGGTATTAAAAATTTTAATTAAAAAAATCAAAAAAATTTTTGTTTATTGATAATCTAATATCTTATTTAAAATCGAAATCTAGATATTTATATTGTGGTCAATTAGATTTAAGTGTCAACAATGGGCCAGATATCTCGAAATTGTTAGTCGCTACAAGCGAACTTGGGTTGGACATACTCGGCGAATATATCCAAGAATTTTTAATTAAACAAAATGATCCTATTGGAATTCTTGAAGTAGCTTTTCAACATGAAAATTTTACAACGTTGAGAGGTTATGGCCTAGAAGCGATCTGCCAAGATCCATACATTTTATTTGGAACCGACAAAATATTATCATTGCCTGCACACATATTGGAATCATTACTTAAACGAGACGACCTTGTACTAGATGAAATTGAAGTATGGAATAATTTGATCAGATGGGCTCATGCACAACAACCTACCGTTAATAAGGATCCTTCCGAATGGACTAAAGATGAATTAACTTTAATGGAGAGCACGCTATTGAGATTTATCCCATTAATTAGATTTCACGATATTACCTCTGAAGAATATTATGACAAAGTAGTACCATATGATGATTTGCTTCCAAAAAAACTAAAGAACGAAATCTTGAAGTTTTACCTGGTTCCACATGCAAAGCAGATAGGATCTCTACCGTCAAGAAATGCTGTTATTGATTCTGTTATTATAAATTCAAAACATTTAGCATTATTTGCAGGTTGGATAGACAAAAAAGACAAATCTTTGAAAATGATTCCTTATGAATTTAATATTATCTATCGTGCTAGTAGAGATGGAAATACAACAGCAGCATTTCATAATAAATGTAATAACAAAGGAGCAACTATTATAGTTATTAAAATTAAGGGAACTAATCAAATAGTTGGTGGATATAATCCGCTTGATTGGGAAGGGAATGGTATCTTCAAAGAAACTCAAGATAGCTTTATATATATCTTTAACGATTATAGAGATATTAATAGGGGTAAAATAGGAAGAGTAATTGATGCTTCTCATGCTTTGATATGTAATCATCAATGGGGGCCAATTTTCGGGTATAACTATGATATAGCAATGTACCCAGACAGCCAAAATAATAAATGGTATTCTAAACCAAATTCCTATCCTAATCTCAATATTCCAGGGAGTTTTGAAATCGATGATTACGAAGCTTTTCAGGTGGTTAAAAAATAGATTTTAATATGTTAGAAAGAACAAGCAAGTTTTTTTCCATTAGAATTAACAGTATGTACTGATATCATAGTATAATAAAGGCAAGACATTAAAATAAAGGAATTAAAGCGTAACATATTGATTTTTGTTTTCTTGTTGCATTTAAATATCATCCATAATAACGATATAACGTGTAAAACGGGTTGAATAACCGATAAATACGCCTATCATTAAGGCAAACTTTTATTTATGTGGAAACTAACTATTTAAGGAATTATGTGATCTACAAATTATAGAAAAGTGGAAACGTTTTGCTTAAAACAAAACAAAATAAAATAAAATAAAATAAAATAAAGAATGAATTGATAATAAATTGAACTAGGAACAATGATGTAATTTAATTAATATGTTTCAGTAACTCGCATTCTAATATATTATACATACTTTTTCAAATGAAATAATTCCTGACCCTTGAAGCCTAACATTTTCTACCGAAATAACATCTTACGAAACCTAAAACGAATGATTAATTGAAATTGATATTTCTTATTTATTTGGTTGCATATTTTTTAATAATTATTATTAGTTCACTAAAACCTTCCAGAATTCACAATCATGCCACGTAAATTAATTACGACTTACTATAAATTTTTACATATTCATCAGGTACCAGGAACAACCGTTTCTCTAAGACTTTGTAAGATGTTATAAATTAAACCGACGTCATAATGTTCTCGCCTTCAGCATAAAAAGTAGGTTGTCCACTAGATATTTCCCGAAATAATACGCCAGGGCTTTGCGAACAATCATTTGCGAATATCCGGTGAAATTTTGCAAGGGTTTCTTAAGTTTTTTGATAATCGAAGGAAGCGACCTTAAAAATGAGGAAAGAATATAGAAAGAAATTAGTATCTAACATTAAAAATAAAAGAACTCGATAAATCTAATTAGAAAGTTTACTAAAGATACGTGAAATTTCAAACAAATTTCAAAGATTTCAATTTCGTTTCATATCACATTATTAAATCGAATACCTGATTGTACCTATCTGACGAATAATACCCTATCTGACGAATGACACCTTATTTCATATCATCCGTAATTTCTTTTATTTTCTTTTGCACATTCAATTAGTGATTTTTTCCGACGGGTTTTCCGATTATAACACCACTTTAGTTTTCACGCTTTGAGTTACTGTTTACTGCGATGTCTCGTACGAATCATTGCTCGTTTTATTGGACATCAAAATTCCCTGAATCAATCTTTTATAATCCTAAATTGTAGAAATAGAAGATAATTTCTTCGTAAAAACGTTCTATAATTGTTTGTGTTGTATATAAATTTGAATTCTTCGATAATAAATGCGTAATTATATAAATTTTATATTTACAATACGAACCCCAATGTAAATTCAAGGATTTATCACAACGACCGTTAATAGAAATCACCCAATTAACTCAACCGTGTGAAATAATCATCCAAACAAATTTCTATTGTATCTAAAAAGAAAATTTTATTAAAAAAATGCCTTGAATTGACAAAAATAGATTCTGGTTTATTATTAAAAGAACACATAATTACCTAACGTTGCATTGTTTCCAATTACAAACATAATTTCATTCCCCACCTTTCTTTCCAAAACAAGGATGTCAATTCTGACCAAAAGTAGACTTTTCTATTGACATGTTTTTAAAAAAATAATTGACCCGATAAAGTATTTTTGATGGGCTATCACTTGATAATCACTACGCGATAGAAGAAAAGTGTTAGAAAAACTTGAATTCAAAACAAATTATCATATGATGAATTTCTTTTTCTTAAAGATGTTTCACACGTTCAAAACTTACTATTAAAATAAAATTGAGACCGAATTAAGTTATTCGAAATTGTTTTTACACAATTTTTTTTATCCCTGAATTCATGAAATTTTTTTTCTTTTCATTTTTTTTTTTTTTTTAAAAAAAATAAATAAATAATATTTTAGCCATATGCAATATAACTTGTTAAATTATGAATAATAACATGTAAATATTTCGTGGTGACCATTTAATAGAAGCGAAAGAAAAATATTAAATGTTCGTTATATATATTACCTTTATATCCGAGAAAAAAGACTTGCTATAATACTCAAAATGATAATATAACCACTATAACCTTTCGTACACTATAACCGTTCGAATAAAACCTTGATGATAAGAAAATTGCCGAAAATTTTGACTTTCAAAATTATTGTCAGGAGACCACTTTAGACCGGAAAAAAAAAAAGAATTATGAAGAAAAGATAAAGAAACAAATTACACTAAATTCATTGAAAGTATACCTTTGTCTTTGTATATTGAAATACGTAATCACGTAGTAAGACAGGGGAACAAACAAATATTACTCTAACTAGTCATATAAAGTTAAATTCAAAGATATTGATTGTCCAATACAATTTTACGTGTCATCAGTGGCTGAACAAAGAGATAATTACATATAAGGCTTTAATAAAAAGCTTTCAGATGTTCGTGACAGTGTGACACCGAAAAAAAATTATAAAATCATTTCTATTTAAAGACATAAATGAATGAAAAAAAAAATTAAGGTTAAATTAAAAGAAAGACAAATGACATATCTAGATAGAAGAAACGTACCGTTTCTCTTAGTTCATATGATATTTGCACATTCATTCATTCATAATATTCAATGAACATGTTTCATCGTCTCATTGTCCTTTATTGTTCAAATGTTCAAAGCATTCTGAAACACTTAAATCATTTTATTTATGCGGGTACGTGCTTTGAATTCTCCTTAACTCCGTATCCAATTATACTAATGTCCCGTGTTATCTATGTAAAACATATAGACGGGACAAACCAAAATAATCAACATAATAATGATAAAATTGTATAGACCAAAGAAAATCATACTTTAAAAGTTTTTTTTCACAATGAGTTAAATCAATAACAATATGTGAATCATTTAGAATATTAAAAAAGGAATATTTTAATAGAATTTATTTCAAATTTAATTGTTTTATTCTTGTGTTATATAAATAAAAGAAAAAAAAAATTTTTTTTCTTTGATTTTTAATTAATAAGGAAAAAAAAATTATTTTTAAAATAAATAAAATAAATCAATTTTTATAACCATTATATATGATTTTATTTTGCATATCGCAAAACACCGTTAAACTTTAAAATACGATCAACTATACAATAAATTTTTTAAAGTGACCCCACAAAATCAAAGATGGATAAGAAATGGGCCTAACTCAATTTGTCACAAAATAGGAACGGCGCCGGGATGTGTTAATTTAATGATAATTATGATGACGTAACAGAAATAATAAATGCATGCTAATTTGTAAAACGGGGCGTGATGATTTATGTGTAATTTGGGAATTATTGGTAATTTTCGGGATATTTTTAATAAATTTTAAAATATATTTTTAAATATATATTTTTTATACATATTTTTTTTATTGTATATATACTTTATATGAAGAAAGAAAAAATATTTTCTTATAAATACACCCTTTTTTTATTCTAAAAATGAATAAAAAAAAATCATGTCAATAATTTTTCTTCTGATAAAATCAACTCAACATCCATTATTTATCTATTACTTATATTAAATCAATTACTCAAAGTAAAGTACATTCTCGAAAAAGTATTCCAATGGAAAAGACGGGACTCGGCTGGAAAAGAAAAAGAAAAAAAACAGTGTCGTGTGTATCCGCCTGAGAAAATGCTTTGGTTTGTATTTTTCTAATAGTTTTGCTTAAATACTTTTGGTATACCTATCAATATTTATCTTTCTTTCTTTAAACTTGGCATTTTTAGTCGTTGATTATTTTCGCTCGAATTTTTCAACGACAAAGCAAAATCCATAAGTTTATTTAAGCTATAAATGTCACCTGGGTTAGTATCTTAATTTGGCCCGGGTGAATCTTCACTCCGCTTTTCGTTTAAAAGAGATTGATGAATTAATTCGTTAGAATAAAGAGATTGATGAATTACATAAAGAGATTGGTGAATTATTAATGAAATAAAGATATTGATGAATTTTTCAAATAATTCCCAATTTCTCTTTATGTAAAAATAAAGAGATTGATGAAACGTCATCTCACGATTAATATTAAATACATAATTATAAAAAAGTTTTATTTTCCTGTTATTTTTATTATTGTGCGAAACATTTAGAAGTAATTCTTGTATCTTTATTTCCGTGAAACATTAAAATTCAAAATATTTAAATTTATTTTCTAATATTTATTTTTAACGAGTATGTTGTGATTGGCATTGCACGTGATTTATTACGCATTAGATCTGAAATTTTCTATATTAACATTTCTTGTAATAGGAAAATCATTTATTTTGTTACTTTTGCTTTTAGATAATAAATGTTGACTAAATATGTTTTATTTTCAGATTTCTGTGTACGTGGGTGATTATAATTACAGGTATACTTGCCGTCGGAATTAATTACGGCATATGAAGCTTATATCGTAATATATTGAATCGCCGTAATGCCATAATTATTTAAAAATATATAAAAATTACATCAAGAAAGTAAATATTCTTTTTTTTTTATTATGCCGTAGATAATTTGTAAATCCGTAAACCTATAATGTTGATATTTAAATGGTAAAATCCATATTTCGTAATGCCATAATTCCAATTCGGCAATTCCGACGGCACCTATAATTACAAAATGATTACCGGAGAAATTGTCCAATCATCCTGTAATGATTTTATTTTTGTCCGGAACGAAGCGAAGGACAATATATGTTTACGCAGTATGAAAAAAAAATCGATCATGTGAATTTCTCAGTCCGCCACGTGATCGTTACCCAATGAAATCGCAAGTTTTAGTTTTTCGCTCCGGACTTACAACGGTTTCCCGTATTAAGTAATTTGCATAATTCTGAAAACAGCGATAAACAAAATTAAGATTTAATTCAAAAATCCAGTTTCTAATCCGAATATGCAAAGTTACATTTATCAAGTGACATTACACGTGGCTTATAATTGGAAAGTACAGTACATTCAAACTTCGATGTACCGATACCGGTATTACAGTATATACTATATATGCTTTATATATATCGAATAACCCACGACCATTAAGGTCTAATTTACGAAGTAACATCACTAACATGTACCGCAAATATTTTTTCTTTTATAAGCCGATATTTTAGGTTGCACTAGTATTATTTTGGCCAGCATTTTGACGATTTTGGCTGAAGTTATAAAATTAAAAAATTTTTTTTTTTTTTGAATTTTTTAATTCTGGTCAGAAATCAGAATTAGAATTTGGCTTATAACATATGGGAGGATTTGGCCAAAATTAACGTTAATTTTAGCCAAAATGATCGACATTCAGATCATAATTATATTTATATTTATTATAGTTAGTAAAATCATACAAGTGAGTCTCTCCTCAAAACAGCAGTATCAGTGAGTGAAACTTCCCTTATAAAAAATTAAATTATTTAATAAAAAAAAAATTCGGAATTTTAGTTTATAAAACCTTTTTTTTAAAAAGATAAGAAAAAAAATTCTTTTTTTTCTTAAAATTTTCGACATTTAGATCTCGATATAATGATTATGCGATATAACTAATTTCACGATAAAACGATTTTTTAAGATTTTATCTTTATATATGGACATATAAAAATCTGCTATATCAAACTTACAAATTTTGATATAACAAATTTTTTCATTGAACCGAAGGGTTCGTTATATCGAGTTCTGATTGTATTTTTTTTTTTCTGACTCAATTAATTCAATTAATATAATTAATTCAAATTGCAATTGATTGATTTTTTTTTCTTTTAGTAAAGGTTGACAAGGTTGACTCGATTAATTCAAATTGAATCAGATATATCAATTATTTGAGATTGATAATTTGTTTAACTTAGGCTAAAAACCGTGATTTCCGCCAGAATTAAGAATTAATTATTTTAATCCAAATATGCAAAGTTATCAAGTGACATTATACACGTGGTGCGCTCAGGTACATCATTTTAAAAGAGTATTGCAAACTGGGAACTCAATAGTAAAATATATAACTAGGTAACGGTGACCGTTAAACGTCCGAAGCAGGCGTCACGCTGCACGTTTTTTTAAAGTGAAATCTTACTGGGGTTAGTTTCGAAATTCTAATTACGGAATTTTGATGTCCAAAACATCAAATTGTCCAATCGCCCATGAGTGCAACGATTTATAAACATCACGAGCATAACGTCTTTCACGTTGATTATGAGTTTCATTTTCTCTAATTTTGTGTTTTCTAAGTGTTTCAGGATGAATTAATACAGGGTGGCTATCCATTTTATGTTTTTAATTTATTATTTGAAGATTTTAATAAATTAGACAAGATATAAGTTATATTTTTTTTCATTTACAGTATTAAATTTTTTCGTTTATTATTAATGAATCTTAAATTACATGAAGAAATAATTTAAAAACAACTAAATTTATTATATACATCTTATGAAGGCTAATTTGTAATAGTGTCGAAATTATTTTTTTATTTTTATGTTAAAATGTAGAAAAAGACAGGGATCATACGGGTTTGTGGGCCGAGAATAGTATCGAAATTAAGGTAATATTATAAAAAGTGTTGAAGTTGTTATATATAGTCACGTGTATATAAGTCACGTGTATGGCAGTGTAGAATGTAAAAGTCCTCCGCTCCGCTTCGGACAATAGAAAATAAATTTAATTGAATAGTAACCGTATAAAAAATTCGGTAATGAAATATTTTCATAAACTGTAAGTACAAACTGGATAGAAAGGTAAAAAAAAAAAAAAAAATTTTTTATTTTTCCTTTAAAAAAATTTTTCTCATTTACAATTGTCATTTTTAGAAAAAATTTATTAATTTGTATGTAGTGAAACAATTGAATTTTCTCCTGAATCCCGATTAAGTTTAAAAAATTTTTTATTCCATTTTCATGTATTTATTTGTTATTTTTTTTTTATCGATCTAAATTTGGATAACAAAATATGTGGGTGTCGCCATGATGTCGCAGTGGTGTCGCAGTGGTGTCGCCCAGATATTTTTATGATTTTTCATGATTTTAATTTAAAGATTCACTATGAAATAACCCTACTATAAGAACTACCACCTCCTTTCCTTCTGTTAATTTTCGTATTAGTAGGTATAATGAGATTTAATGATATATTAAATCTCATCCATAATTTCAAAAATTAAATAATCTCGAAAATCCACAATTCCGAAATTTTAATAATTTTAATACAATATTCCCAAAATAATTATCCTGACAGTTTATTCCGAAATTATTATTATATATGGTAAATAGTTTAGTCAAGTTATGCACGTAATATTATTTTTATTATAATAATATCCTTATAATCTTAAAATGTCCTCAATTGAAAGTAATAAATATAGTTAAATATATATACTATGAGTAAACAATTATAAAGATTGTATTCATTAATAAAAAAAATTGTTATTAGTTAGTTTATAACCAAAATTAGATAATAAAGTTTTTAATATCGGGATCGAAATTGGGACGTTTTTGACGGATAGATAATTATTATTTTTTCTTTTTTTGGGCAAAGTTAAACTAATAATATCGTACTCAATAATATTACCCGTTAAAAATTATTCAATTTTCATGTGTAATTTAGGATTCAATTAAATTCGGATATATCCGATTTTTTATTTTTAGACAATAATCCGGACATATCCGATATTTTAGAAAAAGAGACGACGCACAACTAGTCACGTTGCATATCCTTCTGATTTTTGTAATTTTGGCCAGAATTAGTAATCCGGATATTGTTTGATGTGTTACACTGTTACACTTGCCAATCGACATTGCACACGTGGTTTAAGGTAAATCATTTTTAGTTATTTTTCTCGTAAAATAATAATTTAAATAATAAAATATATTAGAAATATCAATTTTAATTTGAAATATTTAATTGGTATATATATATAAAAAAAAAAAAAAAATTTCGGAAAAATTTTTTATAAATTCTTTTTAACAAAAAACTGTAAAAAGGTAATTATAATAAAAAAAAAAAAGTAAAAAAAAAATAATTCATTATTTTTTCCCTAATAAAAAAAATTTTAATTTAACTACTGTAGTGATAAATTTTTTTTACATGTAGTGAAACAATTTGAATTTTTTCACCCGATTAAGTTTAAAAAAAAAAAAAAAATTTATTTACTCCGATATTAATTTTCCATATATTTATTTGTTTTCTTTTTTTATCGATCAAAATTTGGATAACAAAAAAAAAAAAATATGTGGTGTCTCCTTAAGGATAATTATTTATGAAAAAAGATTTTCATGATGCAATTTTTTAAGGGGATCTACCTACTCAAAAAATCTCAAGATGACATAATCCACTTCAATCCATAATTCCAAAAATCCATAATCCCGAAAATTAAATCAATCCTGATATTTTTAAAAATCATTTGTCCCGAAATTATTGTTGCATATGATATTATGTAATGAAAATCTAACTGTTAAGTTACGTAATTTTAATTAATTTTCTTATAATGTTTATAATGTCCGCAATCTTTTTTTAGTTTATAAAAAAAATAATAACAGACAAAATATATTATTTTTATTACAAAGAAAGATTGTTTCAAATAGTCCAATAAGAATATGTTAATAATTTTGTTTTTTCTAAAATTAATTAAAAGTCGTAAACTTTATATCGAGATTCTATAATGAGGAATAATAAAAATTTTGAGATTGTAAACTTTTTTTTTGGGATAGTGAATTTCGGAATTATGAATGTCGGGATTATATTGTAAAATTATATTGTACAGTTTTCTTACAGTTTTCTTGCTTAACCCCCCACATTGAGGGAATATTGAGGGTTCGAATTTTTGACGGATAAATAATTTATTGAATGATCATTAAGTTAAACAAATATTATTTAACCTGTTGAAAATTAAACACAATTTTCATGGTGTAATTTAGGAATTCGATTAATTCGGTTATATCCGATGAAATTTTTAACGATAGAAAAAAAGGAGTATTTTTGACTATTGAGATGCATAACTGTAAATCATGTGTTATGTCACTTTTGTTACTTTAGCGTGTTACTTTAGCGGCTAATTCTTAATTCTGACTAAAATTAACCTTATTTTTAGATTTCGGCCAAAAATCAAAATTTGGTTAAGAATCTAGATTATAATCAGGAATATCGGGAGTTACACCTAACCAACTGATATTACACACGTGGCTTATTATTGTTTATATTACAACACCAAGATCTACGTTTTTCTATCCCTTCAAAACAAAAAGGTACGTCATTATTAGATATTTTTTCTCACAATTCATTGTAATTTAGGGTTTCGATTAAATCGATTAATTTCAAGTTTTTTTATTCAAATTCAAATTAAAAATCGGACATATCACTTTATTCGACTACCAAGTCTAAGTAAGAATCTAGATTATAATCCGGATATTCCGGATATGCTGGTGAAAATCCGAAAATCAAGTAACTATCTGAATGATATCTCATGATTCGGAATATCGGATCGAATCGTTAAAAATTTATCAAGTAATTGTACAAGTTAAATTTGAAATTATTTTATAATTTAATTTTTCATTTTTTTCTCATACTTTTTATCATGATTTATGATATTTATGATATTTTATGATATGATACTTTTGTAAATAACGCAATTTTATTGATGACATCACATTATCCCAATATTTTGGTCATATTTTGGTCATGTTTGGCGTTATAAAATTAAATTTCATAATAAAATTTTAGGGTTAATTTGGGCTAGGAAATATTTGAAACGTTTAAGAAAAAAGTTTTAAGGTTAGTTCAGATGATTTTATTTTTTTTTTTAAAGTTTCGATAAATTTAGGATTTAAGATTATTTGAGTTATAGGGGTTG
Source organism: Oehlia diaphana (assembly GCA_003833135.1). Classification (NCBI taxonomy): domain Eukaryota; kingdom Fungi; phylum Glomeromycota; class Glomeromycetes; order Glomerales; family Glomeraceae; genus Oehlia; species Oehlia diaphana. The sequence continues at coordinate 127,328 of QZLH01000044.1, forward strand.
ATGTAACAGGTTCAGACTTTCAGACTTTCAATGTCTAACTTCAAACTAATCTCAAATTGTTTAGTCTATTCCCTCAAATAGAGAGCTCAGACCTGTTACGCTTTTTTGTCGTCATCACGTCTTTCCATATTTCATTTAATGATTCTGAATAATTTTTTTTCGCGGGTGCATATAAAAATAGTTTAACAAGTTTTTTTTTTAAAAAAAAAAAAACCTTAATTTTTTTTATTTTATTCTAAGAAAGTAATATTTACTTTCCGACAACACCAAAAAATATATACTTTTTGGTATACTATTTTCCGACAATAAATCATTACCTTTTGGCGTATTTGAAAGAAGATCTTTTTAACGATAAACCTTTCTAGCAATAAAATAGCATTTAACTGCATGAAAATGATCACAAAAAAAAAAAAAATCTGGTTTATAAATATAATATCGGAATACTATATATACTAAATCTATCGGAATTATAATATATCCGGTTCTTCCCAAAGTTGGATACATTTATAAAGGAAAAAGATATTTTTATAATATTTTTTTTTTTTTTTTTTTTTTTTTTTTTTTTTTTTAAAAAAAAAAAAAAAAAAATTTAAAAAAAAAAAAAAATAAAAAAAAAAAAAA
>QZLH01000044.1:133071-167016 GCA_003833135.1 Oehlia diaphana
AAAAAAAAAAAAAAAAAAAAAATTATTATATTTTTATTTTATAAGCTATTTTTCTTTGTTGAAAAAAAAAAAAAAAATTTTTTTATTTTTTTTCACGTAAAAAAAAAAAAAAAAAAAATTTTTTTTTTTTTTTTTTTTAAATTTTTTTTTTTTTTTAAAAAAAAAAAAAAAAATTTTTTTATTTTTTTTCACGTAAAAAAAAAAAATGGTGATACAATAAAAATTTTAATCATACAAACAATTTCCCCATTACATTTTTAATAAACAAATAATTGTAATATTTAGAAATATTCTTATTTCTATCACGAACGTAAAGCGTGTCAAAAGATCACAAAAATAATCAATCTGGTTATGAGTTTCTCTATTTTTTATTTCCTGAAATGATTAATATTGATTGATGATGATTTTGATGTTGCGTTATGCATCAATAAAGAAATATATATGTATACTGTGAATAAAGTGAATAATATTAAATATATTATTATATTTTATTATATTTTATTATATACTACACATACTATATACTACAAATACTATATACTACAAATACTATATACTACACATACTATATACTACAAATACTATATACTACAAATATTATATACTACAAATACTATATACTACAAATACTATATACTACACATACTGAATACTACACTACACAACTACACATCTTCCTTTTGCTTTTTTATGTTTCCATATGTCCGATGCGCCAAATGATTAAAAATTTCTGAATATGAAATATCAATGAACGTATATCAGGCGATTAAAATTACAGCCAATCTGAAATGAGGAGACTAAACTGAACGAGGTTTTATTGAACGCCAAAAAATTTTTCTTATTTCAATTTTTCCCACAAATATTTAAATCACAAAAAAGTATTATTTAAATGTTCCGAATGCTTTTTAACAAATCTTCACCTACTACGGCTACTAATCCGATAGAATCATTACCTTATTTAGTAATACAATTTTATTTGAGTAATTTACACCTGATTACATTAATCGCATTATGTTCTAAAGGATTTACACTATTAAAAAAACGATTAACTTTTACCGAGATTTCTAATTTTTGGGATGTTGTATTACATGTATTACCCGATGATCCATTTACCTTTTAACTTTTAAAGTGCCCATGTTTTAAAAAAAAGGGGAAGAGTAATGAAGATTATTTTTGATGTACATTTTATATATACTTTTTGATTTACCTTTATATATGCTTTATGTTGGTTATTTTGAAAATCAGAATATTAAAAATAATTTTCTTTAACACGTATTAAACTCTCTTTTATCTGACGACATTGATTACGTAATTTTACCGAGTATATTTCACAAAATTCCCACAATTACCAATTTTTAAAATGTTGTGTTACGAGCACCTCGGCAAATTAATAATATCCGTTATGCAGGGAAATAGCCAATATCAATCAATTTATTGCGTAAATAATTTTAAATTTTGAGTACAAAATAATAAAATGATTTTTTTTTTTTTTTTTTATTGATGAATATAAATCAGATGCTGGTGTCATTTGTATTACAATTTTAGTTTATCGAATCAAATGAATGAATTTCGATCATACTAACGATATTTAAAAAAGACGGAAATTTTTTTTTTGTATCTATTGTACAAGTAGTATTAACTTATTGTATAAGTGATATGTAAGTATAATTTACTTATTGAGTAAGTAGTATTTACTTATATTTTACTTATTGTGTAAATAGTATTTACTTATATTGTGTAAAAGTTGTAGTGCAAATAGTATTTTTTTAAATAACAAGGGTACACTGTAATACTATAGTTGGGACTAAACTTTATTGTTATTTGCTATTTATTATTTCCATTATTATTATTCATTTATTTTAACTTTTGATTAAATATATAAATAAATAATTTGATAACGTCATATGATTTGTTAGAAAATCTAGTTATTTAGAAAAATATGTATGAATAAAAAAATTGTAGATTGAACTATTTATGGAATTTTAGAATGAAAATTGGTTCTATGATAAGAACAAATACGCAGAATTTTCGTCTAATAAAGAAATTTATATAAATTATTATGAAACAAAATAAAATAAACAGGATTATATTGTAAGGTTGAAGTGAAACTATTTGATACATGATAACGTGAAACTATTTTTTTAATATATTTTGTATATATTTTAAATAAATTAAAATAATTATTGTAAGATTATTATTATTATTATTATTATATAAAAGTAATTTTCATATGATGAACCTGAATGGATGAAGTGATTATTATTATTATAATAATAATAATAATAATAATAATAATAAATAACAAAGTGACATGATTAACATGATTAACAAAAAGTGTTTCAATATCGAGAAGTAAAAAAAAAAAAAGTATTTCATCCATTGATATCATTGATATTCATAAATATTAATTATATTTGATATTCATTGATTATATCAAGATTTCATAATTTTTTCAAATACGTTTCAACTTGAAATACAGTACAGCAATAATAAAGATCTATATTAAACGTGATACATAAGTAACGTAAAAATAATACGTTAAATATAAATAATAATAAATATATTGAAAAAGAAATGTATAAAATGTATAAAATATATTTTTTGAAACCAAATCCATAAATGATCAATTATTATCACATGATTAAAGCCCCAATACCAATAAATATTACCTTAAAGTTTTAAGAACTTCTCAAAAAAGATCATTATAGAAAAAAAGAATTTTCTTTTCAATTTAATAAATGTTTCACCTTATAGGGGTCAAAAAAAAAAAAAAAAAAAAAAAAAAAAAAAAAAAAAAAAAAAAAAAAAATCATCAAAATTAATAAAAAAAAATATTATATTATACGTTATATAAAATTACAATATTCAATGATATTAAAGTTTCTTGATCGAAAAAAAAAAAAAAAATTATTTCGATTTTCGTATCACTTAATCCTTATTTGGTAAGAAAAAAATTTGAAATAACACAAATACCCATATCACAAAGAGTTCCAATAACTAAAATTTATCTTGATTACACGAGAATTTATTTTGGTTACTTAAGGTATGATCGGATTTACATATATTGCTTATTAGCCTTACTTTTTTCGTCGACCAATATTTTTTTTATTCAAGCCTTTTTATTTTAAAAATTTATATTATATATTATTAAAAGAATAATTTTTTTAAAATCTTTTTCTTTATAAAAATTCAAATTTTCTATTTTTAATATTGTATCAAATGTATGTGTGTTCAATGGGAAGATGTTTCAAAATAATAAATAAATTTATTATAATGTTCTTGCATCTGAAACTTTTTTTTTTTTTTTTTTTTTTTTTTTCAAGAGTCGAATCAAAACATTAATTTTTTATTGGTTCTAAACTTTTTTCTAAATATATTTAATGTTGATTATTTGATTATACATTTATACCTTTTTAACCTTATTCAATGACGAAAAAAAGTTTAGATCAAATAGATAGATGTTTGATATATTATGTATATTTTATATTTTATATATTTATATATGATTTATATTGAACACATGAACATGATCACGAACAACTTTTTCCTTGGCTTTTACTCTATATTAGTAAATGAAATGTAAAACCTGTTGTATATTATACATACAGTACATACAAATATATTTTTTTTATTTTTATTTTTATTTTTTTATTTTATTTTTTTTTTTGATTGATAGATGAAAAATCAAGAGATTATCAATTTAAATTGAAAAATTATTTGGAAAAACCAAATCAAATTTTTTTTTTTCTTTGTTTAAATTTTTGAAATATTTAAAAATATTTTTTTTTCTATTATGTTCAAGTGTTGGTTGTATGGTTGTACTTTGTAATAAAACTTTAAAGAATTTTAATTAAAACTTTTTAGCCACAATGGCTGAAAAAACAATCCCATTTAAAGATTATCATCAAATTTACCTGATTTTTTATTTTATTTTATTTTATTTTATTTCTCATATTTACGTTACCCAAGCCAGTTACTTTGAATTAATAATAAAAAAAAAAAAAATTTTTTTTTTTTTTATGTGTGTTTATTTGAAAAATAAATTGAAAGAGGCGTAGTTGAAAGATGATGGTACCCTATGCAAATATGAAATTTACGATAACTTATGATTAGTTACGAATTCGTGCGATAAAGAATTCGCAGAACTCATTAAAAACATAAACTTTTGATAACTTACAATATTCTAATGTAAAAAATTCGTAACGTCTACCTCTTGCGATAAAGAATTCGCAAAACTCATTAAAACATAACTTTTGATAATTACGATATTCTACTGCAAAGAATTCGTAACGTTGACCTCTTGCGATGAAGTATTCGCAGAACTCATTTGATAGCTTACGATATTCTACTGTAAAAAAATTCGCAACGTCGACCTCTTGCCAACACGAATTAAAACCTTATAACTTTTGATACCTTACGATGCGTCGACCAGGTGAATTAAACCTTACAACTTCGATAACTTAAGATGCGTTGACTGTCGACTTATATTCTTTTGTAAAGAATTCGTAACTGCAGAACTCGACTTGCAAAACTCGACTTACAAAACTCGACCAGGTGAATTAAAACCTTATAACTTTTGATAACTTACGATATGTAAAGAACTCGTAACGTCAAAACTCGACCAGGTGAATTAAACCTTACAACTTCGATAACTTACGATGCGTCGACTTATAGCTTGCGAAAACAATGACTTATTCTATTGTAAAGAATTCGCAACGTCGACTAAAACCTTATAATTTTTGATAACTATAACTTATTCTATCGCAGAATCGACCAGGTGAATTAAAATTTGATAACTTGCGATAACTTGCGTTAAGTTATCCAGTTATAAGGAATTTGTAGCGCGACCAGAAAAAATAAAAAGAATTCGTGAAAAGAAGAAGACCAGTAAAACCTTGTAACTTTAATGACTTGCGATAAATACGACTTATTTTATCGCAGAGCCGACTTCGTAAAAAGAGGCGAAACCGACCAGGTGAATTAAAAACCTTATAACTTTTAATAACTTTTGATAACTTGCGAAAATTTCGCTAAATTCAATTATTCAATTATTCATTTATAAGAAATTCGTAAAAATTGACGGAGCGGTTAAAAATTTATCCAATTATTCAATTATTCAATTCATTTATAAGAAATTCGTAAGAAAAGGTAGCGCAGACCAAAAAAAAATAATATTGGACCCTTTTAAAAAGCGTTCCAACAATTTTTATTTCAAAAATTTATACATCAATTAATTAAAGATATTAATTAAATAAAAAATTTTATTATTTTAATCAAAAAAATTTAGACGTGACGAAAAATTTCTGACAATGTTCATCTATTACACGATTCCTTGATATATACGTTATATTTCCGCGGGATGAAGTACAGTAATTTCCGTGTATCAAGATTTTTAAACAGAAAAGACGACTATACACATACTGTAACTCTTCAAGGAATATTAAATCAAAGAATTACGGATATTTTCGGTATTATTGGTATTTTTCAGTATCATAATCTTGAATAATTTATTTTATTCCTTCCAAGTATTATCCAGTTTATTCAAGTATGTTCACGTTAAAGTATACCCACGCCCAATTTTATTCACACCCAAGTGATAATGTTCACGCCATGATCACGCCAAAGTAGTTACCGTCAAAGTATGTATATGTCTAAATATATTCATAGCCTACATTTAATCAAAAAATTTTAATTTAATGTCAATAATGAAAGGTTATACTAAAGTGATTTACCCCTTTTTACTCCGGCGATGATCTTTTTTTCGATCTCATGGACCAATTTAATCGTCATTTTTGAAAAATATTTTTAATTTTAAATAATAATATAGTGTGGGTAAGAGGTAATCGTTGCGAAAGAGGTAATCGTAGCGTGCGTAAGAGGTAATCGTTGCGAAAGAGGTAATCGTAGCATGCGTACGAGGTAATTTTAGCGTGCGCAGAAGGTAATTTAAAGAAGTAATTAACGTGCGTAAAGAAGTAATTTAACGTACGTAAAAGATAATTTAAAGAAGTAATTTAACTTGCGTAAAAAAGTAATTTATCCTGCGTAAGAGGGTAATTAGATGGAGTAGAGTTAATAATGTTTATAATGTTTATAATTTAATTAATTTAATTAATTTAATTCATATTTTCTTTTTTTTCTAAAAAATAAAAAAGGATATTCAAAAAAAAGGATATACAAAAAGAATGGATATTCAAAAAAATGGATATTCAAAAAAATGGATATTCAAAAAAAAAAAAGGATTATTCAAAAAAAAAAAAACTGATTGAATATAATGAATATATCAATATAATGTAATGTAAAAAGTTAAATTTTTTAACGTACATTAAAAGATAATTAGATGATGGCGTGTAGTGTGAAAAAATTACGTCAGCAAGATAAATTAAGTTAAACAGAAAAATAAGAATAGTAAAATAATAACAAAAAATTTATTTTGTTTAACATAAAATATTATTCGATTATACGTTATTTACTTTTATTAAAATTTTTTTTTTTTTATTTTTAAAAAAGGTTATACATATTTTAAATGTTTTCTTGATATGGTACAATAATGAAGTTTAATAATTATGTAAACATTAGATGTTCAAGTCCCTAATCGAATTATGTTTAAAATGTAACGTAACATAAATTAAAATAAATTAAAAAATGAAAAAATGAAATCACGTGAATGTATCAGATGATTAAGTTTATTAACCAGTGTAACCGGTGATAAACCGATGTAACCTAAAAAAATTTTTAAACCAATAAAAATATATACTTATATATTTTATATAAATGTACATATATGACTATTATAATGGAAACATTGTAAATATTTAATAATAATAATAATAATAATAATACAGTGTATATATTACTTACTTTTTACTTTATAATATATTGTTGTAACCTGTTATTGTTTTTTTTTTTTTTTTTTTTTTTTTTTTTCAACAACACTAAATTTAATATATATATAAAAAAAAAATGAAAAAAAAGAAAGATCCAAATTACTAAAAATTATCAGGCGTTTTTAAAATAAATAAAAGATATTTAATTTTAAATTCATTCATTCAAAAAAAAAAAAATAATAATTTTTTTTTTTTTTTTTTTTTTTTTTTCTTCTTTTTAAAAGGATGTATAAGGTATATTTGGTATTTCATTCACAAAAATTTATTTACCGTATGGAGAAAAAGTACCGATCGATCCGTATCCTTCGGATCTTCCGATTTATTCATTAGCGGAATATCCGATTTTTCGGATCCGGATTACCATCCGGATAATTTCCTTAAAAAATATTAGAATTATTCTTAATCAAGATATGAGGGTTTAATGTTTAGGCGACTAAAAATCACAACGGTATAAAAAAAAAAAATTTTTTTTTTTTTTTTTTTTTTTTAACAAACATAAATTTTATTTTATTATAAAAAAAAAAAAAAAAAAAAAAAAATAATTTTTTTTTTTTTTTTTTTTATGGTTTTATTTTGAACTTTTAAATCATTAAATGAACCCAAATTTAAAAGGTTTGTTTAACCTTCATGAGAATTAACAACAATAGAAAAATTCAAAGGGGAATAGGAGCCGAGTGGCCACTTTTTAATAAGTTGATCATGTGCTTTTATTATGTAATTATCAAAAAAAACGTTTCAATTTTGATGATCGTTTTTTTTTTGATGTTATCAATCTCATAAGTCGATATCACCGTAAAAACTTTTTCTCCGAACTGTACTCCATACTCAAAGTTCTTTTTTGCCAATAATGTTAACTAATAAGAAATACGGTTTTAAATATCAATATTATACAAATTTACTTCCATTTGATGGTATTTTAGATATTACAAGAAATAATTCTATAATATCATTAAATAGATTAAAAACTCATCAAATTGATACGAAATGTTTAATTAAAAAATTAACCAAAACATCTTATAACAATAATGAGGATCAATATAATGAAATTAATTATGGTAATATTGAAGGTATCTTAGTGGATTTTCATATATTACTTGGAGCTGAAAAAATGGATATTACATTAAAAAAAATTTTAGTCGTAAATTATATCGAAGATGAAAAGTTTGAATTTATACTAGGTTACGATTTTATTAGAGACTTTGATGTGGAAATTGAAGAAAATGAAGATATACATGATAAACAACTATTACATCGATTAAAATTTACCGTACAATTGAACGAAATTGGTGAAATTAATGAATTTGACGAACCGGATTATACCTATGATAATTTTGATGGTAAGAAAGAAAATATATATATATATATTTTTATACGGATATTAATAATTTGTAATTAAGCCATACTTACCCAACTTATCCAATAATTTTATTTTTTTACTTTACGTACCAACGATACAAAAATAAAAGATGAAGCAATATCTACAATATCTAGTATATCTGCTGGTAGTAGTAATATAAGAAATAAAAGAGACGATTTTGCTGCTTACGCTTCTGATGATAATGATACTGAACCAAATAGAGATACAAATTATGACGTAAATTCTAGTACCTCGGCGTCGGAGAATTCAGAGGCTAAAAAGGAAACAACAAAAGAATTTCAAGATAATGCACGCATTCAAAATAACTCATGCACAAAATATTATTATATGATTGCGGCTTTTATGCTTTTTTGTGGTTTGATTAGTATGTCTGATGAACATTGTAACTATAAGGTGCAGTAAATCATAAACATTTATGTATTGTATGTTTATTAATTTATCCATTATTAATTATTATCCAAATACCTTTAGCATCAATCAAAAGAACATCATCTAATTTTCAAAGATAAAATAGATTGGTTAGAAAAGGAAATCGCTTCTATTCGTAAGTCATTTTCATTATCTTTTATTCTATTTATCTTCTAGCATTGCGTAAATATGGCATATTATAGAAATTTTCGCTCATTTTTTTTAATCTTTGCTTTTTTTTTTTTACTTAAGAGTTAATTAGAATAAACATAAACGGGAGTTGCTTAAATGTACTAGAAAGTAGTCCACTTAATTACTTAGTACAAATATCAGATAAAGTGAATCAAATAAGCACCTCTTACAAATTTTTGTTAAAACACTATGGAACCAATTTATGGATACAAAGAGAGCGTTATATAAAAGATCTTAAAACCATTGTTGAACCCCCATCATCTATATGGTCATTAATATTCTTCATAAATCAAAGAGAACAAAGAGAAAATAAAATTAACGAATTATTTTTATCAAATTCTAAAAATGATAAGAATAAAATAATTTTTTCTAGTAGGATGGAAGTTATATATGTTGAATCAATAAATATGATCGATTATATTAAGAAAGTTCAATCATCGAAGAAAGTTAGTGGAGATAAAACTTTAAATTGCCTAAATCATTTAATGACAGAATTACAATGTATTAAATTTAATATTAACGAATTACGAGCAAAAAATATAATTATTAATCATATTTTTATGAAATTGAAAGATGATATTATAAGAATTTTAGAGAAAAGAGATTTTAATGATGATGAGATTGAAATAATTAATCATCTTTTAGAATATGAACAAATTAATCGTAATTTATTTCTAAAATTATATTGAAAAAAAAATAAAAACATTATTTTTTGTTATTAAAGTATAAATAAAATAATTAAAAAATTTCACATTTTTATGGTTTCTCGGTTCGCGTAACCTTCCGGAACTTATAATGAAAGTTTCAATAGATTGGTGTTATTTAATGAATATTTTTTTTTAAAAAAAAATACCGAAATGATCGAATTAAGCTGTTGATAAATTTTTATAATTTCAAAAGAGAAATTATACAACTTTCGATTTGAAATTTTCTCGTGTCACATATTACCATCCAATTTAATTTTATGGAAGTACTGGCATGCTTACTATATATGAAACCCAGTTCTATCGAACCTTCAATAAAAAATTATTTAATAACAAGTACATTTAAAGTATAGGCTACCGTTGGTTGATTATTTACTGTTATCTCTTTGGAGCCGCGGATCTCTAGTCGGAAAAGGTAGAGGACTAGGTGAGAGTCTGATCACGGTGTTCATAATTGGGTCGAGCTATGAACGGAACTATGAACAAAACTTTTATCCGAATTTGACTCCGTTACCACCAGTATCAGATGATGATGATAAAAAATCATATAATAATGATCAAAAAATTTAACTATATCGAACAACATAATGCGTTCGCAATAAGCCTAACCTACCGCGCACATTATGTACCACAGCTAATTCGCGTATAAACATTAGTCCAAAAAAACGCCAACCTATTTTAATTCCTTACACAGGTTGTCATAAACATACCCCGTACTATAGAGACTTACGTCCCAAGTGTGTTCTGATCTCCAAAACTCAAGAACTTATTAAGTTCCATATACACTCCTCAAGATTCAAGCTAAATCACGCACGTGACTCACGATAAACGTTTCGTTCCTCTTCGGTTCTCGCATACAATATTTTTAAACAACGTTCCAACACGTCTTGACAAAATCTACCTATTTCCAACACTGTTAGCGATGTCGCAACTCTGCCTCCTGAAATATTAATTTAGATCCTCCTCCTTCTTTTTTTATAGAAAACCTTCTTATTGGTCACTCGGACAAAATCAATTTGTTAATTTCTTTATCACATACGTTTATTCAACATAATTCATTTTCCTTTTTCACAGATGGTTCACTCGCCAAAAAATAAAACACCGCTAACACCAACACACAAATGGGCTTTGCGTGGGTAGAAATTTCAACGCTTGCAGGGTCCCCTCATTTACCACCCATTATATTCCAAGGCTCAACAGCATTTAACCTTCTTCCACTAATACCGTAATGAATTGAGTTGTTTAACCCTCTGATGTTTATTGTCACTTCATTTAATTTATCTATTTCAAGTGATTGTGTAGCTCTTTGTTAACGTCTTTTCCCTTTGCGTTGTTGGCTTGCATTCCGTTGATTTGATTCGTACAAATCTAGTTCGTATATGTCACATTGTCCATGTTAGATTCTATATTTATTAAATATCTTGATTGTTGTACTTAATCAAAAAAGCTGAAACTTATGCCAAACTTCTACACGGACTCACAAAACGTCATCGACACTTATCACAGAATTTCAAGCAAATTGTTATCGATCAGACGTAACAATCACAACGCATAGAGATTAATCGAGAAACTCGTTTATACCAAATCATTAAACATATCTTTTACAAAAATTAAAGCACATTCAGGAAATGAATATAGCGATCTGGCTGACGACCTGGAAAATCAAGCTCGATCACAGTCACCTATTGAAATCAATTCAACCAAAATACCAGATTCGCTTATGACTCCGTTATGGGACTCATTAGGACCAGTTGATCGCGACGTTAGAAATTATCTCAACATGTCATAGAATGCTTTACTTTTGATATCTTTTAAAAAACAAACCACTGCAAACATTGTTCAACAAATTTCAATAAACTGGACTCTATTCACTAGCCTCTCATCAAGGATTGGCTTCACTTCAACAACACAGATGATATTTGTAGCGATCGCAAAAGCGCTTACAATACTTTCAAAATTAAAATCACATTAACTTGTGGCGACGTCCTAATCAAACATTATCCCCTCCTTTACCCAAAAGATGGTATACCTTATCCTATCTGCAGCCAGCATCCTGATACTAATGAACATTTGGGATTCTGCTATAACCTAAGGTCTTTAATCAATACTACTATACAACACCACAAAGCTATTCTTATCAGCTACAGTACTTATCGACCACGTTTCATATAATCGTTTAATCAAATTTATCCCAATAGCGTCAATAAGCTAAGCCTTTTCACACCAGTCAACGATAACTCACACAATATTTACTTGGTGCTACAAAACTTATTCCTCAAGTTTTTTTATTTTATTTTATGGATAGTTGAGAAAAATACAGCAAACACTGAAAATATTTTATAATAAGATCAGGAAAAAATTAACTGTAATAATAGTCGCCCCAAAAAAATCGGACCTCAAACTATATACGAAGAAGGACTCAAACTGAAACTCGACCGAATCAGCAAAGTCTAAAACTAAATAAAAAAAAGCACTGGTAAAGGAATATGACCAAAAAAAGGGGGAAAAAGGAAAAAAAAGCTAAAGCCAAAAAAAAACCCGCGGACCGTACTTACACCAAAACTCCTAAACACCACCTTATATTCACCAACACCCTACCGTGGTTCATGGTTCCTACAAAAATAAAAATAGAAGGGGGATTGAAGTTAGCAACAACCGATTACCTTCTACTTCGTTAGAAGGATTTTGCTTGAAATCACCTTAAGTGAGAAGATTCAGGATTAATTTCAACAAGGAACGTTATCTTTCTTGGGGTTGTTAAGAACCCTTCTTCTTTTCCTATTGGACTTCGAGTTTCGTGTTTGTCTTTTCGACTTGTTGTATTCCTCAAGATCTAGTGGATGTAATCAGTTCTTATACTAATAAACACGCGGCCACGCGGCACGTGATCTTTAAATTTTTCACTTCTTTACAACAATTATATCAAGAAATTTAGACTCGAAAAAAAAAAAAAAAAAAAAAAAAAAAAAAAAATTAAAATAAAAAAAAAAAAAAAAAAAAAAAAAAAAAAAAAAAACTCTTTCTCCCTTTTTACATTCCGTTAATAATCCGCAGTAATTTTTAAATTTAAGTTTTCTAAGAAAACTCATAGGGAAAAGAGGCCCTCAACGGGTGCCTCGGGAATAAGATGAGGTTTTTGTTATTTTTATCAGCCCATAACCTAGGGCTATGGCTTCTCCTTCTACTAAACACATAGAAATAGACTGGTCTACTCCTTCATCATCTTCTTTTATTCGTCTTGGTGAGCAACCGCTATCACAAGAGGACCCTTATTCTATCACTTATGATAATGCACCTCCGGTTTTAACTACCACAAAAGATATTTTATCCCTTGATATTGACGACATCCTTGCCTATCAAGAGTCTGATATAGACTGTGATGAATACTATGAAGCATATTATGAAGACCATATTCGACCTTCGCTCTCACAAAATGAGGTCACAACTGATATAGTTACGGTTTATACCGATGTAGAAACGCTTGAAGAAGTTACTACTCCCGAAGATAATACACCTTCTATAGTCACTCTTCCGGAAGACATTATACCTTCTATAGTCACCCTTATTGAAGAAGACATACCTTCTCTGACTCCTCATACTGATGATGATACACCTTCTATGGTTTCTCCCCCCCTCCCTTATGACGAATATTATGAAGACCATATTCGTCCTTTGCTTTCAAATAACGATATTTCAACAGATAAAATTACTGTTACAACCAACGAAAATATACTTCATATAGTTACTCCGCCCACTAATAATCCTCCTTTGAAAGAAAATACTTTCTCATTTCTCATTTCCTTCGAAAAATTTCACGTGACCGCTGCGTCTAAAGCCGGTTATAACAAGATCTACGAATGTCAGCGTCAAAAAAGTTTCTTCTTTGAGGTTGTTGATCAAACTTCGAACACCAATGAAATTCATCTCAAGATTTACACAAATGATTACAGCATAAGCTCGAGCCCGATTAAATATTTTTCCACGAGTAAACTCCCTAATCACCGATTTCAAATATCAAAGTGCCTCACGCACTTTTTTTTACATCAACGCGTTATTCCACGCACAATTCAAAACAAATTTTTCAATTTGATTAGGAAAAAATTATTGGAACGTCTTATGTTCCTCAGGTCACGTGAACAAAATATTTCATATCGTTTTACTAAAACTTTTTTTAATTTTTCTTACAAAAGATATCGTTTCTCTTTCGGAATATATATTCCCTGCGATCATCCTAATAAGAATTTTTCATTGGATACTCATAATTGTTTAACGCCTTGTCCTTTTGTCATGAATTATAACCGTCATGCTTGTATAAGACATCATCATTTGATTGTTAAAAACCTGGTGAATCACACAACAACACCTTCTCCAGCTCGAAATGATAATTCATTAAATACAAAATATTGGCATTCAAACCATGTCTATTCTAAATGGAAGACCAACTCTACAAACACTGTCTACTCTAATCGTTTGGGTATTTCTTATCACACCCGATACGTAGCAAGAGATGTGTCTCTACTTCTACCACCACATCAATCATATGGACCTATGTATAGAAAAAGACTTGAAGGTTTCGAACAAAGATATAGTCCTAATCCAAAGACTGCACGACGCCAAAATGCTCGATTCAATAGAGCTTGTAGACGTGTATTCAAAAATTGCAGTTCCGATAGGCAAAGGGCTCCTATGAATATACAACGGGACAATGCAGGTCGACAACGCAAGTTCCTCTATCATTCAAATCAACATATTAACAGTAGAATATGGCATTTAACATATAATGCAGCGCTCTTTAAAGATGTTCCTATGGTTCATCGTTTCCGCTTTCCGCATGACATGAATGATAAATTATTCAATTCGCCCGAGTTTCCTTCAGTGATTATTCAACGTCCAGCTACGACTCATGCTAACAACATATCAACCGGTAGTTCAGCCGATGTTCAAAGTACTCAGTTATCCGAATTTGAAAAAGACAGACTTTGGAAAGAGCGATATCGCTCTAGACTTATAGACTCCTTTATGGGTGAAGGTACCTCACTTACGGCCAATTTTGATGAATTTATAGAAACATATGGTTGTTCGCTCTCCGCTTCTGATGCTCATATATTAGAGCTAAGTCCTGCCATCATTGCCAGAATCAGTCGTAAACTCAAAGCTAAAAACGATAAGATAGTTTTGGATTCTTTACGTGATATGAATACTTCTGAAAAACATTACCTAAGAAGACGTGAGGCTATCGACTATCTCACAGAA
This sequence comes from Oehlia diaphana, assembly GCA_003833135.1. Taxonomy (NCBI): domain Eukaryota; kingdom Fungi; phylum Glomeromycota; class Glomeromycetes; order Glomerales; family Glomeraceae; genus Oehlia; species Oehlia diaphana. The sequence goes on from QZLH01000044.1 coordinate 147,894, forward strand.
TTCTGTAACACTCATTACCGAAAAATGTCTAGCTACAAACAAAAAATCAGGAAAAAAAAGAAGGACAACAAACAGATCGATTCAATGCTTACAGCTATTGATCGATATACCACTAATCCTTATGATTATTTTAAACAGGATAAACCTCCGCGTGCTCCTATGCGCCTCGTTATTCTTCTGAACAAATTTATTGAAGTACCAGATAACCTCCAGAATACGTCTGATGACACCCGCTGTTTAGAAATGCGTCCAAATAAAAGAAGGCTTCGTACGAATCATTATGATATTACTTCTGGTTCTCATTTTATGGCAACTAAAAAAATTTGCCCTTCCGATTGGAAGACCTCGACCGATCATTCTTCTGATAATAACATTTTATTACATTTGTTTAGTAATTGGTAGACGATTTTGTCTTTTAGTTTTATTTTTATATATGGATAGATTTTCTATTGAGTTTGTTTTATTTTACTATTATAGTTTTAGTTACTTTTATTTTATGATATTTTTAAGTTTCCCCTTTTTCAACAATTTCAAACAGTGTGAATCACTCCACCTATGACAGTATTTACAGGTGGCAGCCATTTGGCTGAAAGAAAAATACGGGTTAATTAGTTCGCTTTTTAATTGTTGGTTCGCAGATTTGCTAATTCGGTTGGGTCTTAGCAGATCGTATTTTTTCTAGTCAGGGCTTGATTTATTGGGCGAAGTACTACATTGTGTATTTTTTTTCGAGTTTAGTTTTCTTTTCTCACCGCTTTATTATCAATGTACTCTCCTGGCTTACCTTAAAATAAATAAATAATAAATTTAGACTCGACATAATTCTTCCCTTCATAACCAGCAAAAAGCACACAACGTAACCAAACATAAAAACGTTACTACAAACATCGTCACCGCGCAGAAAAAGCCAAACACAAGCAATCGTCACAATCATGCACACAACCAAATCATGGTTCATCCTCCACTCCCATTCCAATACCAGCTTCGCTTCATGATAATACCTCGGTACCCTTGTCACCCTGTGGATGGTCCTGATAACCTCCGCTAATCGATTCGACTAAAATCGATTTAACCAAAAATCGAATCGTATCTAATAGAATCGATTAATCGAATTTTTTATATTTTGGCGCAGCAAATATGTTCTTGCTGTTTCTATGACCACCCCGCAATGAAAAAAAAATCCCAGAATTAACAAAAAAAAATCGAAAAAGTTCAACAATTGTGATGGCTTTTTGGCCAATAATAATTGGATATTGTGTATATAACCGTACAAAACTAGTATTAACTCCAAGCCCTATAAAAAATTTGATCCGTTATTTCTGTAAAACTCTGTAAAAATGAGCCTTTCACGGATCCATTCACGGAAAATGTAAATAATTTGATAAATTCTGGGACTATTAGACAATTGGGAATTTAATCAAACATAATCCAATCGAGTTAATTGTGGCTAATTTTAATTAATTAAAAAAAAAATTTTTTTTATTAATTGATAATTTCGAGTTCAGGGGCCTGAATCATCTTTTGGCCAGAATTAAATATAATTCTATAATGCGGGCTGATTGGCTGAAAATGTCTACTGCATATTTATGCATATATTTTTTGTTATAATGATAACAAATTTTGACTTTTACTGTATATAATAATTACTTTAGCTAATAAAATTTCAGGGTTTTTATTCAGTGCAAAAATAAAATCATTTTACTTTTTAATCAAAAATTTTCAAATTTTACAATAAAGATTATTTTAGTATTAGTTAAAATCCACCTAAAATTTTGTGCCGCCGGGATCATCGAAAGAGTTGCATCACGAAAATGTTTAAAAAAAATGATTATTTGTAAAATTACCGAGAAACGATTAATCGATTCTTAAATCGATTCTCAGGTTTCGATTTTCGATTGAATCGATTCCAATCCCTAACCTCCGCTCGGGCTTTTTTCATTATAATTCATACATAGATTTTTTTAGTGATAACAGATTTTTCTTCTATTTTGTCTCTTGTTAACTATAAATAACAGGCAGGACGATCTTCGAGAGAGTTGGGTTTATACTGGTATCGGTGTAGTAGTTTCTTTTGTGGGGCTCTGCTCCCAGATTTGTATGGCTCCCGTCATTGTCTATATTTTTAAATAAAATAAAATAAAATAAACAAAAAATTTGACTATGTATATAAATACTTTGCGAAGTAATAGAGAACGCTGTTGCAAGAAAACACTTTAGAAACGATGATATTAGAGAAATTGCAAAGAATATGAATGAACATTTGATTAGTTCTAATCTTTGGCCCAAATCAATATATGATCTTACTCTCTGACGAAATTTCAATCTTAGGATGGGGACGCTAGATATATACGGTAAGATTTTGTAAAATTATTTGCAATTTTTTCACGAATAAAAGTCACTTTCTGCCGTATGATATTAGACTTGCCTCAAATCATACGGATTATAAGCAAATTTAAATCTCTAACGGACGCGTCTTGCACTTCTATCTTTACTTTTAAGTTGAAATTCTTATTATTAAGAGTCATATTGAGAAACTTAAAAATTAGAAGTCAGCGTAAATCAAAATGAAATATCTTCGAAGTGATGAACGTAATTGGAAACTGGGCATAAAAATTTGTTGAACAATGCCTGATATTCAATCTTGACTTAAATATGGCCAAGACGTTTTTCATCTTTATGAATTAAGTGAGTTGAGAGCTTTTAGACCTGGCTACCATGTTTTACATATCCGTAAAGATCACTAAAATAGAAATATTCACGAAATTTATAACTCCAAATCATGAAACTTATTGGATTTTGCGTTTAAAAAAAGTGAATTAGTTTTTGTAGAAGATACAGATAAAGGGTTACGCCAAGTCAATTTCGCCAAAACCATTTCGCCGAGGCCACTTCACCGAAGGGAAGTTTCGCTGAAGGGGTCGAATGGGCGTTTTGTCTAATAAACATTTCGCCGAAACCTTTTTCCCCGAATTGTTCATTTCGTCGGAGAACATTTCGCCGAAAACATTAGTGATTAAAATAATTCCTTGATCAATACAAAATGTTTCGGAAAATTGGTTGTAAAATTAATTTCCTTTACTGTAATTTAAATAAAATAAACAAACGCAACTTGTAACTTGTAAATAATTCGTTTGTCTTATAAAAAAGAGAAGGAAAATTGGAAAATTCAAAATCTTCGATATGTCCCTTCGCCGAAATGGCTTCGGCGAAACGTCCTTCGGTAAAATGATCATTTGGTTATTTAAAAATCATTTAATTATATAGGGAGTATAAAATGTCCATGCATTCGGGGAAATGGTATTTCAGCGAAATGGCACTTCGGTGAAAAGTCCAGATACCCGGATAAGTTGTTTAGAGGTCGTTCGTGTAAAATAAATAAAGGAAGTTATGATCCTCTGAAGTTTGGAAAAATTATGGTCCGTTTTTAGGTGTTTGCGTATTGATATTTTTTAGATTTTGCATATTGATATTTAAGTTCTACAAATTAAAATCTAATGGTAAGTTTAACTCATGTATTTATTTCCTATTATCAACCGTAAACCACTTTGCAATGTTGAATTCAATTTTTTCGGAAGTGCTGCACGTAAAATATCTTGGTTATTGGACGGATGAGCATATCGATACTCTTGATGGGAACATGCTCGAAATTCTTTAAATCAGGACGCCATTATGAAATATAATGTACGTTACATAACTACGGTACGATTTACCGACAAGGACAATTATCTAGTTTCGTTTTATCGAAATGCCATTTTAACGACATAAAAATTAACCGAAATTTTATGGTGCAGACTATTTTCAATTAAACCTTTAGTAAATTGCGCGAACTTTTATCATAAAATTTATTGTAAATTCATCAACTGGCTGAGCCTCCCTCCTTACTGTGCTTTAATTTTGATCGTTCGACGTTAATATTTTTATTAGCAATTTCATATATTATTCCTGCTCGTTTCGTGTTTGGACGGCATAAGGTCAGAATCAATCTGATGTAAATAACGTCATAAATATGTTATTTCGGCTTATTAAATCTTATTATCATTCTCTTGATTTTTTAAGGGGAATTGCACATAAAATTCGTAATTATAATTAATAAAGAAAAATTTGCTGCTTTTTTAAAAAAATTATAGGCCGTTTAACTTTCCAAATTTCAATAAGAAAATTAAATTTATTCGATAAATAACATCCAATTTCATAATAGTTGTTTCACTTATTCGGTGAAAATCTATTTGATTAGAAACGACTGAAATACAAAAAATATAAAAATAAATTATTGTACTGTTTACTTTTATACTTTAATAAATTGACTTACGATCTTAGCAAAAAAAAATAAAATAAAAATAAATTATACATAGTAAAGAATAATAAATAATTAAAAAATATATAGGATATTTTTCAAAGCAAAATTTCATAATATTACGGCAAAATGGCCATCGGCAAAATGTGATTCGTTGAATAATGTGATGTCGGTGAAATGGTGAGCCAACAAAGTGAAGTCGGTAAATTTTATGTCGGTGAGTAAAATGGGTGAATACGCTATCAAAAAGGATCCTTTGTAGTTTAGGAAAATCCATTGAAAAAAATGCTTGGTAATAGATTGATTCAGAAGAAGAAGCGTCACTGGCATGTGGCTTGTGGCAATCATGGGGCTTTGATCACATGCTAGTGTCAGGTTTCACACAAAAATCAATGGCGTAATGCGTCTGGATATAATATGACATTTTTTTATAAAAGATATTGATATGTATTACTGTTACAATATAATAAAAAGAAAGTATCATCAAATATTAATTTGTTTTTTTTTTTTTTTTGAAAATCCAAAATCAATATTTTATTGTTGTAATTATTTTTTGAAAATAAATATTTTTTTTTTGTAATTTTGAAAAATCAATATCCATACCTTTCATTACTCGATGATTTGATTCATATTTTCATACTAATAAAAGAAAATTGTATTATATTTACCACAAGTGATGATTTTATTTCATGCCCTCATACTAACAAATATACTGATAAAAGAAAATTATTCAAGAACGGCCGCAAATTGACTGAATGATCATAAGGTAAGTTGTTTATCTAACTTGCTTAATATATCATAATATTCATATTATTTTTGGAGTGGACAATTTTTTTTTTTATTCCAGGTATTGGAAAGTAAAAGCCATCTTTGGAATAACTTCTTGTTCAAGAGCATGGCCTTTATAATGAGTTATAGGAGTCACTTAGAAGTTCTAACAAGAAATAAATCAATTGCTATACAGGCAGTTGCTATTGTTTTACACATGAAACTGGTCCTCTTGCATTTTTTTGTCGAAGACTGACCAGTCCTCATGCTGGTCTTCATATAATAAATGATTTTTTATATTAAATTTAATGCTAAAAAAATTTTTTTATTTGCAAAAAAAAAAAAGAAAAAAGACCGATCGGTCTTAAAAAGATTGCGGTCCTTAAAAAGACAGACGGTCTTATTGGATGTAATACAGACCGCAGTCCTACACCAAGACGAACTGGTTCGTCTTTTTAAGGTGTGCCCGTGATAAATTACGTTGCCACCAGCTACACAAAATAATACTTTATTAATGACAAAATACAATAATATATCCCGATTCACGCTTGGTTGATAATAATATTAGTAACATATAATAAAAAAATCATTCTAAATTAATATAATTCCTATAATCGAATTGTGATAGTTTCCCCCTTTCTTATCAATATTCCCAATAAACCTTTGATTGAGATAATTAAAATGGCGTCTTTTCATCATAAGAAAAGCGCGAAGAGAATCGAAATAATTAAACTACAATGTGAAAAATTAATATTCCTGAAAAAATAGTACAACCCTCATTCCTGAGTCAATTTCTGTCCTTATCAATACTTTCACGATACCATTGTTAGTTAATTTGGTATAATTTCATTGATTTGAATCATAAATTACAATGTTTTTTTTTTTGAATAACAATGAATAACTAATATTAATTCTATTTTTATGAAATTACTATTGTTAGATTCTTAAGCATAATTTTGTTTGGTTTGTTTGGTTTAAATATTAGGTTGCCAAAATATATGAATTTTTTGAAAATTTCACGTACGCTTGCTTATTATGCAAATATTTTAAATATTTTATGCACGTGAGTGTATTGTCCATCCAATCATTTCCATAATTTTTTTTATCTTAATTATTAGTTAAAAAATAATTCTTAGCAAGATTTTTTTTTTTCTACATAGAAAATTATTATTTTACTTTTAATGCAAGAAATTTTTTAAATAAATTTTAGAGATTTGATAAAAATATGCATTATCTTTTAAAACTTTACTTGAGTTATCATTTTCCGTTGTTTTAAAATTTATGTCAAAAGGCGTGTTCAAGCTTATAATTTCGTTAATATTTGAGTACAATGACATCGCTATCTGATCAAATTGAAGGAGATACTTGAGAATGGCCTATAGTAAAGTACATAATATAAGCTTATTTAATTAATTATCTAATATAACCAGCGAGTTGAATCAACATGACAGTAATTACAAATTTTTAGTCTATTCTTCAAAATGCACCAATCTTTAATTATTACTACAATTATTAGATCATGGATATTAGTCAATAATGGGAAAATTTTAAAACCTTTTGCTGCGATAAAAATATCAGTAACAAGAATGTATTCGAGGTTGAACCTTTTGAAATATAAATGTAGATTTTGGGCAACATTATGATGACTTTGGGCCAGCATTGTGCGCAAAAAGGTGATAAAGGTGATACTAATTTCAGAGGAATATTTATATAAGTTCATTCTTTTTTTTGTTTGTCATTAAATTTTGTTCAACATTTCTTTTTAAAGATATAATTACAATATTTCTTCAATTTTTTATTTTTACAACGAAAATAATTTACTATCTAATTCATAATAATATCAACACTAGGAAATACGAAATTTATGTAGAAATTGTAGAAACAGTGTATGCTTTATTGGAATTAAATGATAATTGATTTATGTTTACAATTGACGATTTTTTAGGTATTTGTAAGAAAAAGGTCAAATATCCTTCGTGATATTTATCGAAGGACATTTATATAGAGAATTTCCATCTCTTTTTCTAATAAATTTCCTTTTGTATTTGAATATCTATGATCGGTGTATCAATTTGATTATAACAATATCACTTTCTACAGTACGCAAAAATACAAAATAACGAAAACTAATATTATGTTATAAAAATCAATAAAGCTTACAATGCCATATAATTTATTTATAAAGAACATAAATATATATAAAATGAATAAACTATAAAATATCTATGTAGAGAAAATGAAAGAATTATATCGTAATTTATACGTAAATAATAAAAAAAATGATTTCTCTCTTCAATGTTAAGATTCACATCGCAAATCAACACAAATCAGAATACTGTATAAATCGATAAAATTTCCGCGTAAATTTACCTGATGACATTCTCCAAATAAAACCCACCCATTTCTGTTAAAATTATAAATTTCTTAATAACATTTAATTTAATATATTTGTCAATTATATTCATATTTTCTTCATTAGTATCTAAGCTTTCAGTAACATCAAGTCTTTTAATAATTATACTGATTGGAAAGTATGGTAAACGTTTGATCCAACTTATAAAAAATGAATCTAACACTTCTGGATATAATTTTTCCGTATAAGACTGATGTCGATATAATAATTCTATTCTATTCAAATTTTTAGGAGAGTAATTTGTAACCATTTCCAATGCTATCTTCTCGTTCAGTAAATCGACTTCTCCAATCCAAAGTTTAATAAATTCTAAATGTTTGCAAGCGTTTAAAACAATTTTCAATGACTCCAATTCATTATTTTTGAATCCAGTAGAAAGAATTTTAAGATTAACACAAAACTTCGCTATCGCTAAATTTAATAAATTATCACTTTCACCTGTCATTTCACATAAAGTAAATTCTTCCAAGTTTTTTCCATTATTTTCTAAAAATTTGATTGCTAATTTAGTATTAATTGTATAAATATCAATTCTTAAAATTTTTAAATAAGGAAAAATAAAATATGCCAATTTTTCAAAAACATCTGTTGTATCAAAAAGTTCTATATCGAGTACTTGTAAATTTGTGAAATTATTAATAAATGAGAATGAAACATTAAAAGTACTATAATTAAATTTGTTTACAGTATTATAAAGTTTTGTTGTAAATGAAGAAATCAAATCTGTCAGGTCAGGACTTTTATCAGATTGTATAATATAAAAATATTTTAAATTTTTTTGAATAGAAAATAAAAAATCTTTTAATCCATCCGAAATAATATTATCACAAAATTCTATAATAAGTGATTTTATATTATGACAATATTTAGTTAAATTATAAAAAAATTTTGAATTAATATAAGAAAAAAGTTGTAATTCTGTAATATATTTTAAACAATTTTCTGCTCCAGGGAATGAAGTAAAATTTGTATTTGGAAGATTTTTATGTAATTGAATATCTAATTTTTTTAAAGAAGAAATTTGTTTCATAAATAATTTTAATATTTCAATCAAAATTATATAATCTCTAATAAAATATTCTGGTGAACGAACGAGAAATTTAAATTTGAGTTGAATTTCATAAATTGATAGAAATTTACAAAATGATGCGTAATTAAACATAGGGTTTGAAATTGGAAATGGATGAATAATTATATTCTTGAATATAATTTTTTTTGATTCGTTTGGTAGACATTTTATTAAAGTTATAAACGTTCGAGGACTATAGTTCGTACTATCTCTCCATAAAATTCTTACAGAAATGTTACACCAGAGTTTATTTACTAATAAGCAAGAATATAAACTTCTTTTATCATTTGCCAAATATTCAAAAATTTCGAAAAGGCAATCAGCAGAAAGTTGAGACATTTTGAAATTTTAAAAAATTTGAAAACTTTTAAGCGAAGTGAAAGGTTTTTAAAATGTAATCAAAAGTTTTAAAAGTTTTTGATTTTTTTTTTTTTTTTTAAAAAAAAAAGTGACCGTTAGGCGTACGGTAAACGGTTGCATATTTATATATTTTTTTTATATATACAGTATCTTGAAATTTCAACTGACTGCGTTATCATACTATTTAAGGTTTATTTACAATGTGAATTTACGTCAATCAAGTCATATTATTCTATTTATGGTTTTCTATAATTACGTATTCAATGTGTCGATGAATTCTATTTTCTTATTGAATGCATTTTTGAAAAAATTTACAGTAAAAGTATGTTACAAATCTAAATAAGTTATTATTATTAATATTTCTATTGTTTTTAAACTTAAACCTTTGTTCAAAGTAAAATCAAATTTAGTAAATAATAAATACTAAGAGCCCTTTTTTTATTTTAAAGTTGGTTATAGAAACCCATAATAGACGATCGTGTAACATGTGCAACGCACTTGTTCAATGTAAATGAAAAAAAATAAGCACGGCCTTTTTTTACTAATCAGTACTAAAATAGGAAGTTGTATCAACCGTCGCACAAGCAGGTTAACTATTGCTGATTCAAACCTTCAACATTGAACTTTTGAAATAAACTATGAAAGTTTTAAATTCTGTAATTTTATTAGGAGTATTAGATTTGTAGTAAATTCTAAGGTTGCTGCCCATATGTAATATAATTTCGAATATTTCGTCCGTACAGTCGGTATGTGACTAGGTGTCCCGTATATTATGAAATCAGCTGTAAAAATTTTTAATCCAGATTTTAATCTGGATAAAGGATCGAAACCCTACATTTCATATTTAATCAATTATGTTTGGTTAAATCGTTGATTGGAAGTTGACTTACAACAATAATCCCGCTATTTAACTATTCTTCTTCCAGAACTCCGTTGCTCACTACCCTCACGTTAAATTTAGCTATTTTAATACTAAGGCAATTCCAAATTAATTTTTAGTTTAACGTCCTCACTCCCCTCTATTTTTAAAAATTTTAAAATAATTTAAACACATACAGTATATAAACATATGTTTAAAGCACCCCCTCATTTTTCTGAAATTGGGTGTACCGAATATTTCCGATTTAACCGAAAACTTCTGAAAATTTTAATGTTTAAATATCATGTTTGTTTAAATTATTCCCTTCCCCCAAATTTTTCAGCCAGAAAGGACGTTAAACTAATTATTAGTTTGGAATGGCCTAATTTATTTTTTGTTCGTGTATTTTTTTTTTTTTTTAATAATAAAATGTGTGAATTATTTTTATTCAAAAAATTCATGACTTTTATGCATACATAAAATAAAACTACAGATTTTTTAAAGTTTAAATAACAATAATCATGAGTAAAAATAAATTCAATATCAAAAAAATAAATGTAAAAGGTCACGGTAGAAAAATTCATACATAAAACTTATATACATTGTAATATACTTTTACCATACATTTTTATAAAAAACTGATTATTTAATTGACGATGATAAAAATGATTAAGAATGTTACTTCGTAATTTGAAATATTTCATATTCTTCTAAAGAAAATTTACTGCTACTATTTCTGATCGGTTTATCATAAGAAGTTTTTTTACAAACACAATTATCAAAAAAAGCTCCACGCAAAACAAGATCATTCTTTCCAAATGATGGACCACGACCAGTGTGATTAGACACGGCAAAATCTTCATCCCATACACGACTCAAAATATGATTGTTGATACCTTGATTTTCATCAAAAGAGAATATAAAACTATCGGGAGTGGCGGCATAGACAGTAGCAGATTTCCACTCAATTGGATTATATCCTCCAAGAATTTCGTTACTATCTTTCACTTTAACAATAGTTACAGTATGAGATTGATTATCACAGATATCATGAAATGTTTTGGCTGTAAATCCATTACGAGATCCACGAAAAATTAATTTAAATTCATATGAAGCATTAACATCTAATCCATTAATCCATTTCGAGATTAATCTAGCATGTTCTAATGTAATAATTCTTGAATTAATATTTGTAATATTGGCTGACCGTGGTTCAATGTTCGGAATGTTACTTATACTTATCGATTGAGTTTCAATCTTTTTAAATGTCTGAACTTCGGATTCAATCTCTTTAGTCTTCTCCGGTTCTGGTTGATCAGTTGATTTGTGATCGTGATCCAAAAAAAATTTTAATAAATCAATAAATAAATTCTCGGATAGAATTTTTCTATAAGGGAATACATTATCTAAAAATTCTTTTGAATTAAATTTATCGAACTTAATTAAAGGAATACATTGTTGTAGAGTATTTTTTAATGTACTAAAATCATCATCAGAAAAGCTTTCAGGATCGGAAGGGAGTCCTGGATTTTGATCGAGTCCCCATTTAAGAACATGTTTCCAAACTTGAACTTCATTCATATTAAGGTTAACATTTTGAATAAGAGAAATCAAAATATTTTCCGGAATCGAAGAAAAATTATTTGAATTGAATATCTTATCTGGTTTCTTTGATATAAGATCGTTACAATAATTTTGAAGTTCTGTTAAAGAATTATTTTCTAAACTTGTTTGATATATCAAGCTAAAATTTTTTACTATCCAGGATGTATTTTTTTGAATTAAAAAGGATTGTAAATGATTTACTAACTCTTGAAGATCAAATTCGCTGGCAGCAATCAAGGTTTTAAAGAAAACTGAAAAATCATATCCTTCAGAAAAAAGTTTTCCACCATAAATATACCTAAAAAATTATTTTTTTAAAATATTTTTTAGTAATTTTTATAATCTAAAATATTTATTTTGTTATTTCGAATCTTATTACCTCAAAATTAATTGAAAAATTTCAGGTAAAATATCTGGTAATTTAATATGTGTCAAATTTCCATCACTTTTATTTTTATTAGATAAAATTTTACGAAAATAAGGAGAACGATAATTTAATATATTCATATGAGCACGAAATATTTTTACGTATGGGTCACTACCAACTTCAATTGTAATGTCATAAAATTCATCATCATCTAAAAGTTCAAGCAAATTTTGTGATAATTTTGGTAAAAATTTATTATCATCCATTATTATCTTTTTTTTTTAAAAAAAAAGGAAAAAGAAAAAGAAAAAAATTACTGTATTTGTTAGTCAAATTTATATTTTATATCGTGCGACATGAAAAACGTAATAGCACATGAACCGCGGATCACGGATATTCAGATTGTACTAAATACGGTTAATCAACTTTTACAATGTGAATCATCTTAACCATTTTTAAGAAAAGTTATATTATTTTGGTTGGAAATAACGATGAGATCGAGATTGCACATTGTAGTAGTCTAAGTAGTTATTGCTAGGTAGGGCTGAATTATATCTCCAAGAATTTTGTCGCTTTCTTTCACTTTTAACAATTTATGCTCCATAAAGCATTAATATAAATAATATAAAATATTTTGAAAATTGTTTGATATATCGAATTTAAAATTATTCGTCTGTTTCCGTTATTTTCAATCAAAGAATGTAGAAAATCTATTTACAGTGTATAAATTTACAGTACCTAAAAATAATGATTATCTAATAATAATCTTATTGAATTAATATGTACTCAAGTTCGTTGACAAAATTTTCTTTGAAAGTGAGAAGAATAATAATATAACCTACGGACATGGAAAGCTTTTCGCATAATACAAAAAAATAGCTTTCATAACAACAAATTTATAATTTCCTAAATTATATTTGACTGAAGTTATATGATTATTTGATTATAATTTTACAAACTTCAATTTACATATTTTATGTGCGTATATTATTAAAACTAGCCATTATTTATTTATTTATTTATTTTAAGGTAAGCCAGGAGAGTACATTGATAATTTTGAAACTAGGATAGTAAACTAAACTATAAAAAACCCACAATGTAGTATCATCGCCCAATAAATCAAGCCCTGACTAGAATAAAATTAAAAACTCCTCTATAACCCAACCGAAATAGAGGGGGTACGGAATAAAAATAGAAATAAAAGAACGATTCTAGTACTATAGGTAGCTATACCATTAAAATAGAAGAACTATGTGGAAATACAAAAGTAGAAAATTCTGTGGACAAGTCATTAGATAAAAGATTAAAAATTGTACCATTATGCAAAAAATTAGAGGACGCTAATATAATGAAAATCAGATCCGCTCGGTTAAAATAATTCCGTAATGAAACTGTCTGTGGGCATATATAGCCAAAATCTTGTCGTGGATGGTTGTGATGAACACGTTAAAACTAGCCATTATAAGTTCCGAGGCAAAAAATGTTATTATTTAAAAATATCCACGTGACTACCTTTTTTTTTTTTTTTTTTTTTTTTTTTTTTTGTTATAATATGAAAATTTTAATGATGTTATAATATAATAACTATCTGGATTTAACATGTTGATGGCTCGTATAGATGAGAAATTCTATTTGCTCATTTCTAGATACAATAATGAAACAGTAGTATATTTTATTATAGTGACTAATTTATTGTATATCAAGAGTTGTCACATAGGCACTAACAACTATTTTAACAGAGCAAAAAAACTGAATTATTAATTCAACTGCGCCATAATATTCTGACTCTCAATGCACGACTAGTTAATGTATTCTTTGATGGAATTCATTTTCATTCAAAATCCTCCTCCAAGATGAACTTCTGAAACATCTTATAATAAGATTTTCTAAGTTCGCTTAGAAGAAAATTTCATGAAAATCAACATCAAATTGCTCTTTAAGTTAAAATTTACCAAGGGTAATTTTGTACATGTAAGGATAAAATATATCTAAATTACAATGTCAAGTCTTAGAATAAGGTTAGTTTGATCATACTTAGTATAATCAATAATTATACAAAGTAGGAATAATAATAAAAGCATTTTTCTAACTATCACCGGATGTGATAATCACCGGTGACTGAAATTATGACGATCGACCAGCATTAAAAAATATAGTGCCGGTAAAATTGATAATTCTGGCCAACGGTGATGGCACTCATATGGGGATGTTAAATAGTTCGACATTTTGAAATTATTAAATACAGATGAGCCGAATTACTTTACTACTATAATAAGTATCTTTAAAATTTGATACCGAAAAATTTAGTTAATTGCCAATAAAGAAAAAAATGATCTCCAAAATGAGCAATTGCTTCGAATTACCGAATCGGTTTCTAACCCTGGTTTCTAATAACTAAAAATATTGATTTTCATTATGGACAAGTTGAATTGCTAAAAACTTGGTCAAAAGATTATTATTACTAATATTTTAATAGGAGAGCAATTTTCAATAAACCACTTCCGAACTATTGTACTGTACAAAGAAAATTAAAAGTAACTTGAATAATATTTTTAAAAAAAAAGAATTTATTTTTTGGATTTTTTTTTTAATTTAGTTGCATCTCAAAGTCACACACATTATTTAGAATTTAAAAATTTTAAAATTCGAAAATTGGGTTTAAAAAATGCTGTTAAAAAAATTATTATGTAAAAAAAACAAACCATGTTGTATTAAACTCCATATTTGGATATTTCAAAAAATTTTTTTTCTCTTTATAGAATTAATATGTGCTCGCAGCTGCAGCGCAAAATTTTCTGGTTGTAAGGCTCTTTTTTTTTAAAAAAAACATCCATTTTCAAATTAGTGTGATCGGTGATTTGCCCAATCAAACTGATTTATCAAATACTACCTTTTATACTAATATACTAATATTAAAGAAGAAAAAAAAACACCATAACAGATAATTATTTTTTATTTTTAAAAAAAAGCAAGAACCATGACCTATTTTATTTTATCCAAAAATGCTTAACGTCAATTTCATAAAGATTATGCACGTGTGTACAATCACATTTGTAAAGTATTTAATAAATTAACTATTGAATGTATGATCTTGGACGGTTATTAGTAGAAGTTGCAGGTAAAATTAAAAATTATATATAAAGTTGCAATTAAACTTAAAAAAGTAAAAAATAGTAAAAACAACAATTAATTAGTAACAAGAAATAGCTATTAATATTTAGTAAGGGAGGGGTTATACCACGTTTCAAATCATTTTTTCTTTACATTCTTCATATTGAATATATGTATGTTTTTTCTTCCCCTTAAAATGTGGTTATCGCTTCTTTTAAACCATTCTTAATTCTTTACATATTTTACACTGGTAAAATTTTTCCTTCAAAACCTGCTTTCCTTTTTCTTCATGTCCTTTATAATTCAAAAAATCTACCAAATCATCACATATACTACAATTCTTCATTCTATTCCAAATGCTAATGCTGCACAAACTTTTAACATTCCTCCAATAAAAAATACATTAAAAAATAAACCAATTATATCTCCACTGATAATAAAATCTTTTAAAAATTTTAACATTATAAAATAACGTAATAATTTCATAAAATAACTTATTAGATAATTCTTTGTATATAAAAATTTCATACAAAGTTATAACAATTAAAATTATCAAATCTATTCTATCAAAATAATCAAAATATTCATCCATCCTCCCTTTTATACTGAAAATGATTACAATACTTTTCATACAAATTTTCCTTCTAAAACGAAAAATGTGTTCTTGTCACTGCAGAAAGACTTTCTGGAAAATTAAATTTATTTTTATTTTGCTAGTGAAATAAATGTAACGGGAGAGAGTGTGTGGCTGTAATTTATTTATCATTGTGTGATCGGCTTTTATATTATTTTACTCATCACGTGATATGTCACCAGATTCTATATATGACAAATCATCTTGACTATCTTCGATTAGAAAAAATATTAGTAATTCTGACATACATATTTCAGAATTTTTATATACCATTTCCGAAATAAAATCATGACAAATAAATTAAGTTATTCACTAACCCCTATTTATACTTAATCTATCTGCATCTGGATATTGTACATCGATCGACATATAAACGGACGTGCTGTACAACTTATTTTTTTTTTTTTTCCTTCTCTAACTTTCGAAAACACAAAAATGTCAACCCAATTTTTTAATAAACTGAGTCAAAATTATATTGAAATTTTAAATGATGATGAATATTATGATATTACTATTGAAACTGGTAAAGACCCAAATGTAAAAATATTCCGTGCGCACATGATTATCCTGTGTTACCGTTCTCCATTTTTACGACGAACTTTGTCTTCAAACAAAAAGAGTAATGTCAGTACCTTAGCTCACATAAAATTACCAAATATTTCACCAGAAATTTTCCAAGTTATTTTAAAGTAAGTAATTATTTAATTTTTTTTATAATAACGATAATAAATATTTTGTATTTAAGATAATTTTATAATATAGATATATTTATGGCGGTATCATTTCGTTAAACGAACATGAAATTTCAGAAATTTTACATATATTGGCTGCTGCTGATCAACTTCACCTTCAAGAACTAGTTGATTATTTACAAAAATATTTGATTAGTAATAAAGTTAAATGGATGGAACAACATTTTGGACTTGCCTATCGGATAAGTTTTCAAACTAATTCTTTATTGGAACTTCAGCAGTTTTGTATAGACTGCTTGACTAAATCTCCTCAAATATTCAAATCACTTGATTTTACTTTACTTTCTGAAAAATCGTTGACTTCACTTATTAAAAGAGATGATTTACAAATGAAAGAAACTGAAATTTGGGAGCATGTATTAAAATGGAGTCTTGCACAAAATCCAACTCTTGTTTCAGATCCTGATATTTGGACGGATAATGATTTTAAAACAATGGAGACTACCTTACAAAATTGTTTACCTTTAATTAGATTTTTTAGTTTATCATCTGAAGAATTTTTACAAAAAGTTCATCCTTATAAAAAACTTTTAAATTCTCAACTTTATGATGAATTATTTAAATCTTATTTGAATCCTAATATTGAACCAAGTAATAATATATTACTTCCTAGATACAGAAATGTTGATGGAATTATTGATTCAAAAATTGTTAATTTAAATATTGTTTCTCTAATTTCGAGATGGATTGATAAAATAGATATTAAAAGCAAATATGCTCATACAAGAGAATTATATTTACCATATAAATTTAAGTTATTATTAAGGGGAAGTCAAGATGGATTTACTCCTAAAAAATTCCATGAATTATGTGATAATATACCTTATACTATTACATTAATTAAAGTAAAAGGAACAGAAGAAATTCTTGGAGGATATAATCCCTTGGTATGGAAATCGCATGTTATAGATAAATGGGTAAAACAAAAGATAGTTTTATATTTTCTTTTAAAAGTAAGAATGATTTTAAAAACCCAATTTTAAGCCATATAATTCATCATAGTATGGATAAAGCTTTATTTTATCATTTCGAATGTGGTCCAACTTTTAATGGAGATCTTTGCTTATCTGTGCGAGATAATAATGAATCAGTTGAATATAATTATAATGGTAGTATACAACAATGTTATGAAACAGGAATAAGAAGTACAAATAAATCATTTTCAATAGAAGACTATGAAGTATTCCAAATTATAAAGAAGGCTTAACATTATTCATGAAGTTATAATAATTTATAATTTTTTATTTTCAAAGTTAGTTTATTTGTTTTCTTTCATATTTCAATAATTTATTTATTTTAGTATACTGTGTTTTTTGGTAAATTGTAAATTTGATTTAAAATTAGTCACATAAATTTTCAGATTTTTATAATTTATACTAACAAATATTATAAATTTAAAATTATTTAGTCATTAAATTTTTTTTTTTTTTTTTTAATTTTTATTTTAAAATCTTGACATATTTTTTTCACAGAGTTATTAACCCTTTCAATAGACTATATTTATGTTTTATTTTATTAAACAGTAATAGTTAGCCATTTGTGGATATTTTTTTTTAAAAAAAATCACCAAATGCATAATGCTGAAATGACCGCAATTTTCATGATCACTAAATTTTGGCAAATATCATAATAAAAGTATTCTCACGCCCTTATTTTTTTTTTATTTCTTGAGATTAAGTTGTTATGTAATTCAAAACTTTTCCTTCTATTAAACAATATAATTATTTGAAGGTTTTGATCTTGATAAGTTGTTCAAGAAATCAACCTTTTCTTTCCATAAAGAAAGATATCAGGAAATATTGATGGAGTTTTCCGACAAAATAATCCATTTCAAATCTGGAGAAATTTAAACGTGAGAGTGACATACATGTTTCTATGTAGTACTAAAATTGTTTTATCGCCGTTTTCAAAATGGTGTAGTACAATGTCGATCATCAAATAAAAAAACTCCCTAATTTTTTGCGAATATTTTAAACTCGCTATATGTGTTGCGTTCTTCTCTTGNTGACGCATTATTTCTGGTTCAATTTGTCTATTACTTGTTGGCAACGAGCCTTAAAAATTATTAAAAATAAGACTAACAATGTAAACATCTGAATAAAGTAAAAAAAGTAAAAAAAAAGAATATCTTACTGAGTATTCCATTCATACGCTCAAATGAAAAACACTAAAATGCATATAATGGACCAAAATCATTCGAACAATCACATAAATGGAGCGAAAGGTGAAGATTAGGCGTAATTTTTACTCTTCCATAGTGTACTTCAATAAGCTTATCACTGTTTTCAAAATGGTGTAGTACAATGTCGATCATCAAATAAAAAAACTCCCTAATTTTTTGCGAATATTTTAAACTCGCTATATGTGTTGCGTTCTTCTCTTGAGATTACCCAAGATTCCCCAGCAATAATTCCATTATTAGGTTTGTTTACAGTTTCTCTTTGAATTTTGAATCAAGTTATTATGTACTATTTTGAGTTTCTTTCGTCCAAAGTTCGCGATTACTGGCGATTATTGTGATTATTGGCGATTACTAAAAAACTCTTACATCTCTTTCAAACTTTTGAGTTTCTCACTATATTTTTCTATTCTTAGACGTTATTTTTTCTCTTGTTATAACAGTTAAAATCAATTACACCGATAATATTAATAGGATTTTGTAAGTAATTTCAAATTTTTATTCATTGTAATTATATAGCGTTATTTAATGTAATTTAACATTTTATGTAAATTAAAATGGGCTTTAGAGAGTCATACAAAGATGATTTACAAATATTGGAATATAATAATGTAATTTTCATTAAAATTTTATAAATATTGGCGGGGTTATAAGGATTCTTTATAACAATACTTTTTTATTATAATAAATATTACACAGAACAACTTTAAGC
>QZLH01000044.1:167535-179171 GCA_003833135.1 Oehlia diaphana
CAAAATTTTCATTTATTGTTTCGCACAAATCACATGATAATACTAACATTTTATTGGCCAATTTTTATGGATTTGTCACATGACTGGTATTCATAATGGGTATTCGAATTTCATGCATGATCGACATGTACTACACTATTTTGAAAACGGCGATAATTGCTTTTTAATTGTAGCTTAACTCATTCTACTTTCTCAGGCAATTTTGATTAAATCATCAGACTATGTGGATTTAACTACATATTTGTTAATTTTTCCTTAATTTTATGTAAAATTACTATAAAATGCAACACATTAACCCAAACTGCTTACTATTAATCTCCATTTCTCTACCGGTTGTTTACTTTTAGGTAAAACACAAGATTCTACATACAAATAAATAAACTACTCCTGATATTGTATATATTTCTTATTCTAAACCTTTTATTTTTGGTCAAGTTTCAACACTCATGATTGCGTTCATTTTTGTGTTTTCGGGAAAAAAAAAATACTTTTTGTAAGTTGTAGGTTCGTTTATATGTCAATGTACAATATAGATTAAGTATAAACAAGGGCAATTTACTTTGTTACGCAATTTGTGTAACTATCATAACTGTCCACCCCTGAAAATGACGATTATATATTTATTTAATATATCCAAGGAACGTCTCAAAGTCTATAACTTTTGACGTTGGGGTGTTCTGTCAATGTAGTTTCACATTATGATCATTATCATTATAGTTACCATTATAGTATTATATTTTAAAACCGGTTTTATTTCCGAAATCTGGGTTTATTTATAAAATTCACTTAATGAATTTCTAATTTTCTATGATATTTGGGGCATTTTCCCATTAAATTTTTTGAAAATTTAAAACTTAATAAATGGCTCACCAACTGTTAACATTTATGTAATACTAAAAGTTTAACCAACTACACAATAACTTCAAGATACTTAAAATACCTTGTGGTTGTAAAAATCTTGAATAATAAATTTTCTCTATAAAGCTATGCTCAAAGGTGTCATTTTTATTTCAAAAATGGATTCTCTTTTATTTTTTAAAAAAGCAAGATATTTTATAAAAAAGATAAGTATTTGGAACACCTTCATGAAATTTGAAACGAAATAAGAGAAAGATTCAACGTTATTTGGGTATAAAAAATCACGGGATTTCTTATAAGCTGATTTAAACTATAGTACTACATAGTTTAATAGGAATTGATATGGGTTTGTGGAACTATGTTGACAGTGTTCAATAGTAGATTATTGTTAGTGAGAACTCTTTATTGCCAAAATTTCATAATTAGTGCATTTTTGGCTTTCTTAGATCAGTTTTTAATGTATTATTTTATTTTAGTACTATACTAAAATATGTATTAAAGAAAATTAAAACATAATAAAAAATATTTTTTGGCAATAATAGATTATTTCTTTATTGAAAATTTATTAAAATAAACTTTAAGGTGATTTTTTTATCATACTTATTGAAATAAAATCGCCAAGGTTGTTTTTTCTTTCTTTAGCAAAGTTCAAATACATTTAAAAGACTTGAACGTGATAAAAAAAAAGTGTAACTAATAGTTACACATTCCACACCTCACAATTTCAAACACATAATCCATAGAATCACCTCCTTCCTTATTCGGATCAAATACTTGCTTAAAATGTGTCCCAATTTCTGAATCGGATAATGTACAAAGAGAAATTTCCGGATGAACATGATTTGTTTAAAACATTAATTTTGTATGACATTAAGAAACACATACCCATTTTTACCCACGATTTGATTTGCAATATTACATGTAATTGTTAGGTTTACTTTTCTGGTTTGGTTATTTTGATTAGTTGTATTATTAGTAAGAAATATATATGGTTGGTAAGTATATTGAGTTTACTAATTATATTTTTCATATTTTGCTCAAATTATCCATTTTTTTTTTTAAAAAAAAAAGCCAATTAATTATTTATTAAATGCATGTGATTTACACTTAAATATATTGTGTTTGACTTCAACCTACTAAACTAAATTAACGTCCATAATATCATGAGGAAAGATAGAGATAGAGTATAATACTTAATTTATAGTCAATCCTGTAAATTGTGTTCAATTAAGTTGTATTTCCTTTTGTCTTTCTCTTGAACGAGAACTTCCTATTGTGAATCTTATTATTTTTAATTTATCTCAGTGTTTTTATGTAATTTCTAATTGAGAAATTCATGGACAAAAATGACTTATTTCAGTTTGATACTATGGATTATGAGATATCATTCTACTTTGAAGTTTCAAAATAAAGTGAGAAAGTCCAAATTAATAAAAGAAATTAAATTAATTTTAAAATGAAATGCCAAGCCTGAAACTTTGTAATGTTGTATGTATTACCTAACTCATATTCACCTTGTACTACCTGATATTATTATATTTATTGAACCTTGTGGAAGACTGTCTTTAACCAATTCTCCATTCATTGCCAAACTATCATAAAAATTCATCATGGAGTGAGTTATTTTTACGTTTTATATATTAAACTTTTCTTTATTATATTTTTTTGTAGTGCTATGGTTACTAACTGTTGATTTTTTTATTACCAATCCTTTTATAAAATAATGAAAGAACCACTATTGAATTTCTAAAATTATTAATGCAATTTGCAGCTGTCGTAGTATTGATTGTAATCTCTATAAAATTAGGTAATATCCCTAATTCGCTAAATTACTTACACGATGGTCTAGGTTCTCTTAGCAGATTAAACAGCATCAGTGATGGATTAGTTAAAATCAATGATAAGTTGGAGCGTGCTAAGTGTGGCGCAGGAGTATAGTTAATAGTTAATCTACAGTAATTAAGGCGCATTCCTTAAATTTTTAGCAAATATGTGATTTTATAGTCAATATTCGCATTTTCTTGTTCCTTGTAATATTTTCAAAAAAAAATTTCTGTCTTTGTGAGAATTCTCTATATGTATTTTTTATTGTATGGCATGCAAATTTATTATTTAATGGTATGACAAACTATTTTTATAAAAATATTTGCATAAATCATTATAAAAATGTTTTATCTATTATTAATTTTTATAATAAAATTTATTAAACTCAATATTTTTCATAATAATGATAAGGACCAGTATTTTATTTGTGATTACATGAATTTGGCTATTGCACATTTGATGTTTTTATTAAATCTTGAAAAAATATTTACATATATATGAAATGAATATAATATTGGTATTATATCTTTATACCATTAACAACAATTATTCTGGTTCAATTACAGTATATTACAATAATCCAATAATACAAGATTCTTTACAATAGTAACTAAAACATTTGGCTAATTTATAATTGTAATTATAAAAAAGTTAGTTATAAATTGAATAATTCACATTAATGATGGTGTCATGAAAAACTAATTCATAATTCTAGCTGATATAATATATTAAAACTAAACCTAACAGATAATAACATTTAATAAAAAAATTCTATATTTACTTTTGGATCCAAAATTTAAGCTGTACTGATCACAATTTCATTGATTAAGTTTATGCACAAATGTTTAAAGAACCACTCCGTATATTTTTCTTGTGAAGTGATTAATAAATAAAGATGAAAGTAATAATGGAGAAGCAGGACTTCAAGGAGAAATTTGCCGCTTACTGAACGAGGATGGCAGCTCTTCACCATCATCCAATATTGTTGTCTAAACTACAAGTATTTTCCTTCGTATCTAACCATTTACTAATTTTTATACTTTGGATCACTATGCCCATAATGAAGGCTTTTCCTGCTAATGTATTACTTTTTTTACTTTTTTTTTATTTGTCACACATTTCACGCCTCACAATTTCAAGCACAAATCCATAATGGGGTTTCCTCTTTCCTCATTTGAAACAAGTACTCGCTTAAAATGTCCCAATTTCTGAATCGGATAATGTACATGAAATTTCCGGATGATCGCGATTGGCTTGAGTCATTGATTTTGTATTACATTATTATGCCCCTTACAATATTAAATGTAATTGTTAGTTTTACTTTTCTGGTTTGGTTATTTTGATTAATAAATATTATTATTAGTTAGAAGTGTACATGGTTGACAAGCTGTATATGGAAGGTTGTTTAGTATTTACTAATTATATTTTTCACATTTGCAAAATCATCCAATCTTACAATTTTAAAAAAGAATCCGAAAATTTACAAGTTTCTTTTAATTTATTAATTAAATGCATATGATTGACGCTGAAATATATTATGAATGACTACTAAGCATCATTCTACTAAATTAACGTCTATAATATCATGAAAGTGGTTAAACATATGAAAATAATAGTATCATACTTTTTTATGGTCAATCCTGCAAAATTAAGTGCAATTTAGTTGTATTTCTATTTGTCTTTCATTTGAACGGGAACTTCCTATTGTGATTCTTATTGCCTCAGTTTTTTACAATATTTACTAATTCTAATTAAGAAATTCATATCTAATAAGACATCAAAATGGCTATAGATTATGAGATGTCATTCTATTTTAAAAATCTCAAAATAAAATGAGAAAGTCCGGAACTAATGTATAAAGAAATTAAAATTAAATTATAAAATGAAATGCCAAGCCTGGTACAGAAACTTTGTAAAGTTGTACGTATTATCTATATGAAACTCCCTTGTACTACCTAATAATATTATATTTATGAACCTAGAAATCCTGGAAGACTGACTTTAAACAATAATTCTCTATTCATTGCTAGACTATCATTTAAAATTCATCATGGAGTGAGTTATTTTGCATTTATATATCTAACCCTTTCTTCATTATATTATTTGTAATGCTACAATTACTAACTTGTTGATTTTTTATTACCTGTCCTTTATAAAATAATGAAAGAACCAGTATTGAAATTCTAAAATTATTAACACATGCAGCAGCTGTTGCAGTATTGATTGTAATTACTATAAAATTAAATGGTCTCCTTGATGGGCTAAACTACATACATAATGGTTTATCACCCCTTAGTGAATTAGAAAATATAAGTGAAAAGTTAACTTTAAGATGCTTTTTATAATTATGTGTGGCGCAGAAGTGTAGTAGAGTAATTAATTAATTAATGCAATCATTTATATTTCTAATAATATGTAATTCTATAGTCAATTTCGCATTTTTTCTTTGTTTCTTAAAAAAATGTTTTTTTTTTTATTTTTATAAGAATTATTTTTATTTTTTATGACATGCGAATTTATTATTTAATGGTATTATAAACAAATTTTTTTCATAAAATATTAAAATATTTGCATAAATCATTTATCATTTAATTTAGAATAAAATTTGACCATCATATCTTTGAAATATAGTAGTGTTGTTATGAATTTGATTTGATCATAACTCCCAATTTGGATGAGGTAATTCTATATATATTTACCTTTAAAAAATTTTTTTTTTTTTTTTTGTTAGAAAAGGAACTCATTCTCTCTTTTTTTTTAAATAAAAAAAGTCAAATATTTTTCAAAATAAAAATGATAAACTTCAAAAATTTTGGTAATTTTAATTGTTTAAACTTGAATTCATAAAATTATAATATTATAAACTTTATTATAATCCCTTATATTAGTTTGGGTTATATAAATTTTAATTTTGGCTGACCACTACAAATTTCTCCTAAGTTATGCCATCAGTTTCAATTTTTGAAAATTTTTTTTAAAAAAAATCTTAAAAGTCGATTTTAAAATACATTTAATTAAAGTTAGGTTTACCTGCGAGAAGTTTTAATAGATCAGCTTATATGTAAATTCAAATTTTCAATAAGTATCATTTCAACGTTTGCAAATTGAAGAGTATGAAATTATAATGTGGTTTATTTTACCTTGATTCTGCTGTGTCACACACGTTTTTATGGTGCATAAAACCGATTAGGAAATGAAATGAAATTTTCATTTGATTTTTTATTTTAACATCATTTTGATCGATCAACTGGATTATTCCAGGTTTGGTTTTATGTTTCTAGTGTTAATTAATTATTTGTAGATTCTAAACGTCCTCTCGCTCACTAGTCATTACCCCTATTTTTTACCATATAATCAAGTTAGAAGGAAAGCATGTGTTAATGATGGGAATATTGTGATAAAATTGTCAATATTTATAATCATAAAATTACCAAAAACTTTGCTGAAACCGCCGATTTAGTATTAGTGTTTCTGGCTTAAAAGCCAATAAAATTATTATTACGACGCGATCATATATTAATGGCCAATAAATTAGCTATATTTCGTGATTAATTTCTAACGAAAAAAAAAAAGAAAGAAAAAAGTTATTTTAAAATTTAATATTTATGTTTCCCGAGATTATATTTTAATAATATTAAAATATCACTAAATATTTTTTAAATAACAAATTAGTTTAAATAATATATAAATATTATATAAATATGCAATAATAGAATTAAATAAATAACTTATTAACTCTCCAACTAAAAGAAATTTTGTAAATAGGGTTTAATTAGTTTAAATTATATAATTAATAGGAATATAGATATAATGTAACCTACACCTAAGTATTATTAATTATTAATTAGTTAAATATAGACATAACAAAAAGTATACCAGGACCCCGAACAATACATGAAAAGGTAACAATACGGAGTTTGCGTAGAATGAGCCCAAAAAGTGTAGATCATTTCCTTTTTTTGGATAATTCCGACCAGCATTACATAGTGCCGGCCCTGAAGAGATGCGTAGAGCTATTAGTAGTGCCGATCTCTTGTTACCTATTGATATATTGCTCGGGGTCCTAGTATACCCATACCAAACGCCCACTTTATTACTTTTAAATAGGTTTTACAATACAATACCTCTGGAAAACCCTCTGGTATTGGTTTTTCAGGTAATGAAGTATTCACCAATGGTTTCTCATGATGCGTTACCATGGGTACCTGATCTTAAGTTAGATGAACTGTTGCTAGAAGCACTATTTTCCTTTTGGTCATTTAGCATCTGTCTCTGTTCCACTTTCGTGATTCTATCTCTAAACTCAACACTTTCAGATTCCAACTCCTTGATTCTGGTCCTGAGTTTAGCATTCTTGGCATCACGTCTCTTATTTTCTTCCACACCCTGTTTTAGAAGCTCTGTAACCTTGCCCTTGAGTTTAGCTCTCTCAGCCTCAATCTCAGCGAACTGTATTCTTATCCTTCATTCTTGATCTTAATCTCAGAAAACTTTCCTAAGTTTGGAAATCTCTTCCCTTAATGAATCGTTGGATTGCATGCTTGATAATAATTATTATATAAGATGGAATAATTCATAAGTTCGTTAGCATAGATAAAAAACTGTGACAAATGTCACGATCGGATTTATTGATGTAAAAAAAACAAATTACAAGATTCGGTAATACATAAACTTGTCTTACAGTATTTCTATACTAATGCCTGATAGTGTTTCATTCTTCTAAGCTATTTATATACTAACACAAAATCCCAACATTAACTCTAATTTTCATTTGTCCTCAACATCGATATCTGGATGGAATAAAATGGTCGTCAGTTATGCATAGAACATACATATTCAGAAACAAATTACCTTAGTAAAACTCCCTGAAAGTTTGAATAGACAACGGAAGGAGAAGCGCGAATTATCAGAGTTATTCACTGAGGAAGCAAAGCAATAAGAGTGATTTAATTATTAAAGCGTTTTCAAAAAAGAGGTTTCTTGCCATCCAATAGGCAATAACTGATAATAAACTAGCACTTTTAAAATTTTTTATAACAAAAAAAATATATATTAGCTTTACAAGGTCTGAGTCGCTTCCTTGCAAATGCCAGCTAAAACTGAAAAATATACTTTGTTTATACCTTAATTTCGAAATGTCTCGTCCGAACTTCAATAATTTTTTCAATTTACCTCTTAAACTGCGATAGATCGGTTTATTTTAATGAGTTCATGCTCAGAAAAAATAGCACGACGGCTTGGGTGGTTGAGTAAGTTGTATATGTGAAACCTTATATCAGTGCTTTATTAATTAATTTATCGTTATGACATACTGAAATTAATTTTATTGGCTACTAATTGTGTTGCAACATCAACCGTACAACCGAATCATTAATAAATACCTTGTGAATACAAATCGAGTAACGATAAAATCATAATGAATCACTTTGTTTTTCTTGCCGATAAATTAATTTTACAAACTTTTTTTTTTACTATGCTTATATCATTTATGCCATTATATCATATTCTGTTTCATCAATTAAGAGTTTATAAATAATTAATCAAGATGTATTCAGAAAATTTTATATAGTATATATATCTCAGACCTCTCAAAATTTCTCATTTCTTAAACTCACAAGAATTTCTCTGCTCAAATTTTCTTAAAACTTTTCTGAAAAAATTACAGGAACAAAATGAACAAAATGATGTTGTCGCTTAATTGTTTGATTCTAGGACAAGCTTCTGAAAAAAGTTTCACTGAAAACATTGGCGAAACATATAAAAATGATAGTGGTGTTGTAATCAAATTCTCTAAATTTACAGTTTCAAACTTCACAGAGAAGCTCTTTCGTAGGGGAGAAGTAAAAGATATATTTTCGAGATACTGGAGAAATGAATCTTTGGAAAGTTGACAACAAGAAAGTTGAAGAAGAAGAAAACAATCTTAAAGAATTTACTAAAAGTGACATCATTGAAAAACTCGGAGGTAAAGAGATGGTTGCTCGATTCCCGCTTAAAAGATATTTCGATGTTAATCAAGAAATGGATATCGAGGGTATTCATGTCTTTATAGTCCCTCCCTTCACTAGTAAGTGTCTCCCAACATTTTACCTCTCGAAGAAGTTTCATTGGCCTGGAATGATGTCAAAGAAATTTATAACAAATCTCTTACTTATTATTGGTTTTTAGGACCTAATTGGAATGATGCTTCTTCCATTTACAAATGGATACAACAATTCACATTGAACCGTGGTCGAGACCTAGTAAGTCTTCCAGCTTTATCATCTCCTTAATAATGTGTTTCTTATTTCTTTGACTAAAATCAAATTGACCTTTTTAGCTTGTTAATACTTATGGCAAAGACTTCAAGTTTCTTCAAAGAGATGACACTATTGACGCCCTTTGGAATGGTCTTACAATGTTAGATGGAGTCACAGCCAATTTAAAAATCGTAATGTAAGTGACAAAGGCCTTCATCCAATTCCTGTTTTAGCGGGCGGACCTGGAGTTGGAAAGAGCAGATTTCTGGATGAAGTTGAACGATTGCTCGTTCAATATGCTAATAAGTCTGATGATGATGAAATACGGGATGCTTTCACCAATATGACAGTCATAAACACCACCTACGATAATGGATGCCCTGCTAGAGATATAGATGTAACAATTGGTGCTGAGGCATCTCTTGCAATTCGTATTCTGTTTGAGTACTTTAACCTAAACATAATTTTGGCGATTACGATTTTTCTCACTTTCAATCACTCTGCACTAATTATTCGAATATTTCAAGCTTTACCCTGAACACTGCTATCCAAGTTGTTTACGCTGATGTTATTATACAAAAGAATCAAGAAATAGAATCTAATCCTCTGCTTGTCCTAGTTCTTGGTATTGATGAGTTAAACCAATTGCACGATAACAATCCAGAAGCCTTTAGGACACTTATTAAAGCCATTGGAGGAGTTATGTGTAAATCACCTGCAAATATTTATTTCATTCCTATTCTTGCTGGAACAATTGAAGGACCTTTGGATCAATATATCTCGGGCTCTATTCAAAGACTACTTCCCCTTCCATTACGACTCCTTGAGGATGATGACGCAATCGAGATTGGCAAAGCCATGGGTCTAGTTGATAATCAATATGTCAGATGCCATCCCTATTTTCGAATAAATATTGGTGATGTTGGAGGGCATGTGAAAACCTTAGAGTATTTTTACCAAAGTTTCAAGAACGAGTTGAACAAACTAAATGGAGATTATAATAAAATTAAGATGGCGAGCATCATGAATGATGTCAAATTCACTGTTAACCAAAAATATTGACTAGATTCATACTCAAAATGGTTGATAGAACCACTCGCAAAAGCAATATTGGGCTTGCCAGTTTATAAATTCGATACAATCAAGTTTAATAATAGATTGATGAGCTATCAAGAACTTAGTTCAATGGGTTTTGAATTTGGTTCCAATAGATAAAGAAAAATGTAATGTTAGTTACCTTACATTTGGGTGGAAATATTCGTTCAATACTCTGAACACCCTGAGATGAACTATTGGAAATCGATGTTCGACTATGATGAACAAATGTGTTGTCAGAACTTTGAAAGGTTCAATGCCAACTTCTGAGTTCTACGACTCAGTCTCTTCCATATGTTAGGATATCAACAGATTGATTTAAAAGAACTTCTTAAGGGTGCAAAATTTTCTCATAGATTTCCAAATGTTAAAGTTTCCCTTTCTGAAAACCTCAAAATTTGTAAATTACGACATTGGTATCCAGGTATTATATTATACAGATATTCTTGTAATACATTAACCATATCACTAATCTGAAATAATAAAACAATGATAAGGTGCCAGCAACAAGAAAGAAGATAATGAAATGGAAGATGATGATAATACAGAAGATGACAATGATGACAATGACAATAATGATGATATTGAAAATGACAATGATGATGATGTCAATGATGATGACAAAATGGATGTTGACAACATGAAAGGAGTGGATTACAAGGATTATCTTTATTCAAATATTAGCAAAAATATAAGCCATACCTTCCTCAATGTTGATGGAGCAGTCTGGAATGTTTTCAGGATTCTTAAAATAACATATGGATTCTTATGCATTGCCAAACAAGTGAAACTAACAAATGTTGATGCGAATGAACTGATGATTATTAACCAAGCTTTATCAAATAATGAGCATACAAAGGTAACAACATTGCTTCATCTATATTGGGTATACATTTTCATCATTAATTGTTGGTTAATTGACATCTGTATAAGATCACTGAAGCTATGAAAAATGTTCCAGTGGATGAATTGGTTCTATTATTTCTGACAAATGTGGATATGCAAAGCCTGTCTATAAAGATGATTGAGAACAGTGCATTAGTGTCTAAAAATGAATTTCTAGCATTCTATGGATATACTTATACCAATAGAGCACAATTTGCATCTGGTAAATTTATTGATTTGATTATTCCAATTTTTTTTTGAATCATCTGATATTTATTCTCTAATATTTTTATATAGCAAACTAGCCAGTATTTTTTTTATTCCAGTACCCACCACAGAACACAGAGCAAATTTTGAGCGTATTAATTAATAGTATCACGAGATTAATGATCAGGGATCGGAGCATATTATATTTTAATTTAAATTTTATAAATTTTAAAAATCTAAAGGATAATATTTTTTTTACACGAGATTATCGTAAATAGTGTAAATCATTGTTAGAATAATGAATGGAAAAATATCAGTTTACCCAATGTATTATTTTAAAATTTATTTATTATTTTATTATTTAAAAAAAAATACAATAAACTAAAAAAATCAATGCGACATTCATATCATTTTAGATGACAAATTTTATGTGGCTAACAAATGATTGTGTATTTTTAATACATTTAATAATCAAAATCAATTATTTGTTGAACGTGATAAATAATAGTATAGAACATAATCTGTACA
>QZLH01000044.1:185302-195501 GCA_003833135.1 Oehlia diaphana
ATATATATAGCCCATCAATTCATAAGGAGGGAGGGTGGGCATTATACTCTTAGATTTAGGATTCATTATTCTTATTACTAAATCTATAATCTAAATCTAAGATATTAAATTCGCAGGGAAACTTTTCGTGTAGATCACAACCAAAAAAGAGTATACTTTGCAAGTGTTTTGATGATCGTTTAACCAGGAGTCTATGGGGCACTTTATTTTAAAAAATATAAAAAAAAATTGTAACACTATATTTCAGAGAGTACGACAGATTACCGAATAGGAAAAGGCTGTTGTCTGTTTTTTACTCTACGATAATGAAAAAATATACATCAATTCAACAGATGAAGATTCGCTTAAAATCTTAGGCTTCAATAAGAGAGAGAGGTAAAGGATATGTAAGGAATGCAAAAAAAGATATCTTGCCAATTATGATGAAATAAAGACTAGAATTCAAATTAGTGCTAAGAGATTTCAAAAATTGAAGTGTGATGATAGGATTACTTTTTAACTGTCAATGACTTTTTATATCAATGTGTAACTACACATGCAAAGTGCTTGATGTAAATTCAAACTATTATGTATAATATGTATAAAAATTGTATTATCAATGATTTATTATTAATAAAATTAGAGCTAACTCTAGCTAAACTAATTTAGTAAAAAAATAATTGAGTAGTGGATGTTTAAAGGGAGGAAACATCTTGAGCTCTAAACCATAAAATGAGAGTTCCTTCATGCTACTCTATGCTATTATTTAATGCTAACTTTTTCTATCTATATTTGTCTATTTCATCCATTGCAAGCCAAAATATCAATGAGTTAAAAGAATAATAAAATACTAGATAAATTAACCTTGCCTTTATGTTTCCTATTCATGCAGCTTCAATCCAATCTGCCTCACTTTTTATATATGTAATTGTAGGGATCACAAAAATCCGATCTTCAGATGCAACATAGAATAGAAAAATTTAATGCTACTCCTTATATAAAAGATAATATATGCAGCAAAGTTCAAGAATAAATTGCAATTATTTATTCCTGTGGTATATGATGTTGTCTATACATTATCACATCATAGGTGCAATCTTCATGATCAAAAATCACGTAAGTATTCAGGTCAAATTTGGAATGTTTTTTGGGCATCACTTTTTCTCATCATTAATAGTTAATAAGAAATTAAAAAATATAAATAGTATATTTTTTTTTTTTATATTTTACTTAATATCTCATCAAGTATTAATCTCTTAATTTATATAACAGTATCTTCAGGGTCATAATTTTCATTAATAAGTCTGTACAGATATGATGGGGGATGACCGCCACTATCAATTTATAAAATTAATTGAGAAATTCACATTATGAGATGATAAAAAACCATAAATAATTCAAGTAAACTTACGTATTGGTAATAAATAAACTAATTCTTAGCTCCCCATCAACGCCCAGATATCCTAAAATAAAAAAATGTTATTTAATTTCTATTAAAAGAAAACAAACAAGAAATTTTTCAATAAAACTTACCATATTTAAATTATTAACACTCCTATCAACACCCAGACAACCTACAGAATAAACAAGTAAAAAAACATAAGCAAAAGTCTTGCAATAAATTAAAGAAATTGACTTTTAGCTTACTGTCAATATGAAAAAAATGCCTAAAAAAAAGAAAAAAATTAATAAATAATGAACAGTTTAGTAAGTTCGTTGAAATTAAGAAAAAAAAATTAAAAAAGATTTTTTTACTTGCCAGCCTATCATTATCTTCCACATCACTACAAATAATGAGGGAATATTCTGAAAAAATTAATATGATCCCTATCCATATGCTACGTTTATATTGAACTCTTTTGTAAAAGGTTTTATTAAAGCGATTTTACATTGATATTTACCATTTATCATTTTGAAATATCAAGCAGTTTAATTACACTTTTAGCATTTATTAATTCTAATTTTCTGATCCTGGCAGTAATTAGGATTTCCATATATTTCAGTCAAATTAATGCCGACCAAATTAAATTTTAAATTGAACTTGTCCAAAGAAATAAAAAGTTAATAAAACATTATGTTTGATAAAAATATGAATGTAATAAATGTAAATTATATTTATTACCATTAACAACATTTTCTATGGGAATTTTCTGACGTGGAATACCAGCAAGTAAGAAAGAAAAAAAACTATTCCTATTGTTTATTTTAACGAGGTTTACTAACTAATTATTTATTTACTTTTTTAGGCAGGTTCTTTAAGTTACTGTGGACGTGATACCAACAAGTTATATAAATTTTTTTATTAACGAACATTACTAACTGTTCATTTTTATTTCTTTAGGCGTTTTTTTTAGTCTCTCTGGACTTGGAATATATGTTGGTTAGTAAAGACAGAAGAGTAGGAAAATGGAACCAACACTGAAAATATTTATATAGAAATTCGGGTGAAAATTTTCTGGTTTATTAAAGTACAGTAGCATGTATTTTAAACTTAATTGATTTTATTACCGTCATTTTTGCACGTGAATTTTCTAAAATAACACAATTATTAAGAGTTCGTTACAAAGCCATAAATTAGATACATGTATGAAGCATTTTTTAAGGTTATTTATATCATAGTATATTATATTTTTATGAAATTATAAGTTAATAAATGTTAATTATCGATTATCTAAAGAATACTGTAATAAATATCATTCAATGATATATTTAATCATAAAAGAAATCATCATATGGAAATAACTTTTGTACCTAATTTTTCTGAAAACTTGAAAAAGTACAGAATATGTAGGTCATAAAAAAATAATTATAATTACTAGTAGTCTAGTAGAACCCTTTGAGAAAATTTGGTAGAGTTGGTTTTATTTTTTTATTTCATTAGTTCTTTATGCAACTAATGGATACAGTAAAACACTAATTGTCCTGAGGCGATATAAAGTTAAAAAATTGGTTCTCATATCAAAATTTGCTTTAATTTAACCTGGCCGCACGGCTTTTCTTTTTTATTAGAATAAATTTTTTTTTTCATCCAATCATGTAATACGGAAGATTTCATATGTATATTTATATTAATATAGTTAATTCAATAAAAGTCATAGACAGATTTTATATATCAAGTTAATTACAAGTTTATTTCTCATGTTTAATTGTTATTTTTTTAATTTTTTTTTTTATTGTTCGTTAAATGTTAGTGTTACGATATATCAGATATGCGTACAAATTTAATTTATCATGTGATATAGTTTAGAGCAATTTGATTGGTTAACGAAAAAAAATAGATTCCCGTTCTAGTGACCTGGCCGGGATATGAGAACCAATTTTTTAACTTTATGTCGCCTAATCGAAGAAACAATATGGACAATTTCCAAATAGAAATTGTTTGAATTTTGTCATTCTCATTATTTTTTATGTTTTCATTATTATTCAACTCTTTAGCTTGGAGGAAAGGTATTCTGAAAGTCTGTACAATGAGTCTAACTTTAATCGAAATAAAATATATGGTTAGTTTGATGCCAGCATTTTAACAGCATTACATATTAAGCTTAAGCTTATGCTTACTTTTGAGTTTAAATCATGTCAAGCTTTATGCATTGGATCCGCAATCAGCCTACATAGATGGTATGTTAATATATATAGTGATGATGAAAAAAAGACAAAAGAACGAACATGTTACGCAATAAATGGGGAAATGGTTAATTACCATTTACTTTTAATTTTTTAAAAAGAGTAAATATAATATACTTCTCAGTAAATTAGTAAATTAATAAATTTTCTTTATGGGAGTTTGTTCTTTTTTTAATCTACCATTTTTTTTCTCTTTTTAAAAGTTTATATGAATTAAATGATTTAACCAATTACCTCAAGAATAATATAATTCTCTAATTATATTTTGGTTTTTTTGGAATTTTTTACTGATATGCAAAGGAAAAAACCTCGGGATACAAGTAGTGATCATCACGCGATCACACAAAAGTTCTCCCATTTAAAGTTAAAATAAATTATTCTAACGAATTGTTTATCGATAGATTTTTCACGAAATATTAATTTCATTTTTAATAACGCTCATACAAACTTTTTTTTTCTAAAAATTTGTTAAAACCAATAGATAAGATAAAACAAAATATTTTTTAAATGATCAATAATAATAATAAAAGAATATAGAAAACCGAATTTTTTTTTTAAAAAAAGTAAATATTAACACGGGATACCAGTATCTAACCTTATAATATCACATGATTTCATGCGAAACTCAATTTTATCATTTTTTCATTTCCTTACAAACTTTTTTTTCATATTTCACAATTTCTACTCTCATTTCTCACGATTTTATTCATTATTATATTTTCTTTCTTATTTACCATTAATTTTTTTTTTATTTTTTTTTCATTTCTCACAACTTTCTCTTAATTATTCACAAATTTTTATAAACGCTTCTTGTGAATTTTTTCAATCAAATACTATAGATAACAATGACATATTAGTAAGGAATTAGGACATAGGATTTACGGGATATGCAAAATAGATTTAAATACGTTCATAATATTTTAGTCGATCAAAGTTCTCTTACAAAACTTTTTAGTCATGAGCTCTATGATAACTTAAAATTTGCAATCTGAGAGTTGTTTTCATGAGACGAGATCTGAATTTATGGAAATTACTCGCAAATGTTCCTTAAACTTATAAATATTTGTGATATTATTTCAGTCATTGTTATTAGAATGTAGTGCCTCAATTATCAGTTTGACGGGTCATTCATGTAGTATCCAGTTACTATTAATAATTTCTGCATGAACTTATGTATTGATCCATTTCATACATATCTCAAGTGTTAATAATCTGAAATATTTTTATCGTTAATCTTAATAATATATAAATTCTATAACTGATAATTTATTAAATCATCAATTAAATTTAAATTAACATTATTTTTTTCCATAATTTCCTTTTTCTTGAACAAAAGAAAATGAACATCATTATAATTCTTTGTCGCTTTATTTTATTTTTCTCAAACAAATCCTTATAACGTACATCCACTAATAATTATTGAGATTTAATTTTATAATAAAAATTCATGTCTATATATAATAATTTTTTTAAAAAAAATTCCATCTACAAGCCCCATGTATTTTTGTTGTACTGCGCCAAACTTCAGCTCATGCCGATCACAATTTTTTAACTTTTGAGGCACAGTATCAAAAATCAGGTTACTGACGAAAGGCTTTAATGTGAATTATTCAGCCACAAATCTTTTAATCCCTATTTATACATAATTTATCCATATCTAGAATACTTATTGTACTTGATCGACACTTAAATTGATTAATTGATTTTGTAACTCGGTAACATAACTGCTTAGTGCTTACCTTCGCACGCTTTCAAAAATAAAAAAAAAATGGCAACTCAATTTTTTAATAGGCTAAGTCAGAATTATATTGAAATTTTGAATGATGAAGAATATTATGATGTTACAATTGAAGTTGGAAAAGATCCAAACGTAAAAATATTCCGTGCGCATATGATAATTCTGTGTTACCGATCTTCATTTTTACGACGAACTTTGACTTCGAATAAAAAGAATAATAATGATAGTGCTCAAATCCACATTAAGTTGTCAAATATTTCACCAGAAATCTTTAAGATTATTTTAAAGTAAGTTATATTTGATTTTTTATTAATTATTTTAAAAAATATTTTATACATTATAATATGGTATATATCTTTTAAAATATAGATATATTTATGGCGGTATCATTTCATTAAATGAACAAGAATCTGCGGAAATTTTAGAATTAATAGCTGCTGCCGATCAACTTCATCTTCAAGAGCTAGTTGATTATTTACAGAAATATTTAATTGAAAGTAAATCTCAATGGATTGAACAACATTTAGGACTTGTTCTTCAAATGAGTTTTCATTCTAGTTCTTCCAATTCTTTATTAGAGCTTCAAAATTTTTGTACTGATTTGATGGCTAAATCCCCTGAAAAAGTATTTAAGTCACTTGATTTTATTTCAATTCCCGAAGAATCTTTAGTCTCACTAATTAAAAGAGATGATTTACAAATGAAAGAAATTGAAGTTTGGGAATATGTTTTAGAATGGGGTCTTGCAAAAAATTCAACTCTCATTTCAGATCCTGATACTTGGATAGATAATGATTTTAAAGCAATGGAGAATACTTTACAACATTGTTTACCTTTAATTAGATTTTTTAGTTTATCATCTGAAGAATTTGTAAAAAAAGTTCGTCCATATAAGAATCTTTTAGAACCTCAACTTTATGAAGAATTAATTATGTCTTATTTGGTTCCTAATATTGAACCAAGTAAAAATATATTACTTCCTAGATATAGAAATGTTGATGGAATTATTAATTCAAAAATTGTTAATTTAAATATTGCTTCATTAATTTCAAGATGGATTGATAAAATAGATATTAAAAGCAAATATGCTTATACAAGAGAATTATATTTACCATATAAATTCAAATTATTATTAAGGGGAAGTAAAAATGGTTTTACTCCTAAAAAGTTTCATGAGTTATGTGATAATATACCTTATACCGTCACATTTATTAAAATAAAAGGATCAGAAGAAATTATTGGAGGATATAATCCATTGATATGGAAGGGACCATATCATCATGAATATGGTAAAACACAGGATAGTTTTATTTTTTCTTTTAAAGGTAAAAATAATTTTAAGGATCCAATTTTAAGTCATATTAATCATAAGAATATGAATTATGCATTACTTTATCATGCTGAATGTGGTCCTTCATTTTATGGTGACCTTTTAATAGGTGTAAAACAAGGTAACTTAAATGTGTATAATAATAATACATGTACGAAATTGCATTATGAAAAGGAGATAAGAGATGTAAAAGAAAATTTTTCAATTGAAGATTATGAAGTATTCCAAATCATAAAAAATGTAGATTAATACTATTTTTAAAAGTTATTTTTAATCCTTGTTAAAACTATTTTTTTGTATATCACTATCAATTTCTTTGAGTAATCAATAAGTATTATCAAATATGAAATAAAATAAACATTAATTGTGCAAATAAATGAATAAACAGTAACACGAATAAAAATATTAAATTTCTATAAATTTATTAAATTATCATAATTTCAGTGATAAAAAAATTGATATCATCAATAAAAATGACCCAATATCATGTATGATACGAATCTAAAGATCAAGCGATATAGATGAAAATGATTACACTAATTAATTCTATGATGGCAACCCGTAATAATTTTGACGGAAACAAGCTACACGTTACATAATTTTTAATTAGGCTATTCAGAAATCAAAATCGATAAATGCATATAATACAAGTTGATTATTTATATCTTTATTTATATTCAAGATTTTTTAATACATAGCTAATTGTGTTATATTTTTAGATAAAATGACTATACATAGATTGTTCATTGTATTTCGAGCAAAAAAATCTGAGACTACTTTGCTATTTTATCAAAATCCAGTTTAAACTTATTATATAACTATATTTTATAGAATTTACATGTTAAGCATGTTTTTTAACTTTAAAAATTTACCTATTAGGTATATTTTCAATCATCTTTCAGATAAAAATAGTGTCGCACATTGCACCAATTTTTTCGTAATCAATATAATCATTAGAATCCACACTCACATCGTCACTATCAGACCTTGCCTTTGTATTGTTGTGTTGCATTATTTCTTCATGTTCGGCTACATTTTTAAGTGATTCAGGGAGCCGAATATTAACAAGCCTTTCCTGAATAGCTGAAAGGTCCATATTTTGAAGTTTATTTGATTTTAGATGAGGAGGCCTGTTCGCCATCACTTACATAAGAAGTTTACAATTATGATATAATTTGTTATGTGTTCCAGTGGTGACAATATAATATCCTGATATTCTAGTATATAATTCAAATAGATGACAACACTTCTTTGATACTGCTATAAACACTCTATGTTTGTTTTTTGGTTGATTATTTCAGTTAAAATGTTTAATTCAGCGTACAAACTGATTATTTTGATTAATTTTTCTAATATATTATGGTTTTGCTACATCAAGTTTTTATTATAGCTTTTTGGTATACAGTATATTTAAACAGAGGTTTAATTTTGAGAGAAAATTTTTGAATCAAGCATTTAAAAAATTTTTTCTTTTTTAGGTCGTGGTATATATACAAAAAATGATTATATTGGAAAGAATTCTATAGTAATAAAATGACATCATAACCAATAAGTTGAAAAAAAAATTAATCTATCAAATAAAATCATGCAAAAAAAAAAAAAGTTAAAAAAATTCCTACGATTTAATATAAAAAAATTTCAAAAATTTCATGTAATGTAAGTAGATCGATGGCTTATTATGACGAAATACAGTAAAGGATATTAGACAAAAAAAGTAAGTAATGTCAGAATAAGCTAATTTTGGCTTTTGAGTTCGTTTTTGTCATTGCATTTATTTTTTTGATTATTGTGTAATAATATCCACTAATGTAAAAAAAAAACTAAAAATCTTGACTTTCATTATTAGCCTAAAATTAAAAAACCGTGATATGAATACAGGAAACTGTTAATATCATTAGTTTTCATGTGAAAATCATGATATCCCGCAGTTGACTCCGTGAAATAACTATTACAAATACGCCTTTTTAGTCACATTGTAATAAGAATTTGAAAAATAAATTTTCTCAGTATATCATTAGTAAAAGTATTCAATTTCTTGTTCAATGGCTTGTTATAATGATATAGGCAAAAAAAAAAAGATAAAGAATTGATTTATCAGTAAACAAAAAAAAAAATTTTAACAAATATCGCGATATTTCAAAATGTCGCACTAAAAAAATATATATCGCAATATTTCAAATATCTATAAAAAAATACAGCTTCAACTTCGGCTTCAACACTTCGACTTCAACCTCTACATTAAAGCTTCTTCTCTGCTACTTTCTTTATTTTATCTGTCAGACTTGGAACATTTGCAGCATATTTGTATAATCATTTAAAAAATTAGAGGTAAACGAGATCGTAACAATCTCACTTTTCTCATATTCACTTTTCGATAAAAAAAAATGGAACTATCAGACCTGAATGAAACCTTTAAATATTATACTATAAAAAAAAGCGGGTTTTTTTTACTTACGAATAAATCTTTTAGATTTACTCTCATTTGATTTTCCATTGAAAAAGTAGTATTAGCCTATCTATATATATGTATCAATTTCATCTTTGATAAATTTTTAAATTCATCCGTCAAGTTGTTTCTGAATTCCTGCCAAGAACGTATTCCATCATAATATTTTCTAATATCAACTAATAAGTGTGATTGAATTATTAACGGGAATAAAATTTAATGCTAAACGATGTTACTATCCAATCTATGGTTAGGATTTATCCTTATTTTCCCTCAATAAATACAATACTCTGCTGATTTAAGTAAACATCTACAGAAGTCGCTATTATACATAAAAAAGTAGCTAAATTCTCAAAATATAATATTTATAAACTTATACGCTCGTACGACTTAATTATGAATATATTACATGTACTGATTTCAGGTCAGTTTCTTTTCAATAACGTAACATCACAGAGAGTTACTGCGCTTAATCTGTGTAAGTAAATAATTAGTCAAATACGGTTAAATTGTGACCACTCGTACGACCTAAATTTTACAAATACACAACACCAAAAATACCAAAAGAGTATCGTACCATTGATCGATAATAAACCTGTTTATTTTTCGTTTGTTATTTAAAATTAAATTTAGATGTTTAATGTAATTAATCGATGAACCAAACTACGATATTCCGGAAAAGAATAAAACAGATCGTCAATTACCATATACGAGACACGTAGTAGTGTCAGAAATAATTAAAATCCTGTAATAAAACGGTAAAACTCGCCGAAATTTACGTTATTTCCTTTCGTGAATCTTGAAATTAATATTATTCTTGGAAATCCCTAAATAAAAATGAGTATTTCACCCTTCATCAAATACATCAAATATCACAATGTATTTGCGTAATTTGACTTGTCTGGAATTTCAATAATTTTTCTTAAGCATTTCCCTTAAACTGAATATCTAAAGCGGTCACATTATTGGTTGAATTTATAAACAGTTAATATATTACCAAATTAAATAATAGCCTCCTTTTAGCGGCAAAAATTGCGTATTTGTAATATAGTTACAAAAAAAAAAAAAAAAAAAAAAAAAAA
>QZLH01000045.1:7596-53305 GCA_003833135.1 Oehlia diaphana
GTTAGGGGACTGCCAGAAATGATGTCATTTCCTAAGAGGGGGAGGGGGGTTAAGACCATGATGATGTTACACATCTTCCATTTTTAGACACTATTAGTTAATATAATTCTAGCCAGAATTATGTTTTAATTTTACATTTCCTAAAATGAATGATGACATGGGGAGGGGGAGGGTCAAAATCCTAAAATTTAAATTATGTCATTTCTGGCCATCCCCTTATAGGTGTTAACAGTTTTTTAGTCTTACTGACAATGTTAGCGGTATTCTTTTTGTGAACGTAATGAAGATTTTGCACCTGAAAAAAGTATAATTGGATTAGATAGCTCTGCTATAGGTGTTATTGGTGTTGTATTATTTGAATTATTAGAATTCAACTCATTAAACTCATCATGAAATTTTTGAATTATTTTAATTTTTTTATCTTCTAGTTCTAAACTTAACTTCTTATAATGCAGATCTAATAAAGTAGCCATTAATCCTGTATCACTGGAGGTCAGTGATGGATAATAACCAGGTCATATTGAAATTTTTAAATAACCGTGATCATATATATTTATAACCAGTGGTCATATGGGTGCTTTGCAGTAGAAAGGGACGAAACTACTAAAAAAATTCAAATTTTCTTTTATATACCAAAAATATTCTAAATGTTATAATTTGTTCAGATTTTATATTAACTTATTTTTTATTTTTTTTAGTAGTTTCGTCCCTTTCTACTGCAAAATGCCCATATGCCTATTGGTCATAATTATATAATCATAATGTTATTGGTTAATGATCACATGATCTATATAATTATCTTATAATTATAAGTTTATGAATAAATTTCTGGCAGATTTAACCAACTTTATCATATAAAATATCATGATTTGATTGGTTAATAATTTATGATTATAGTCATATGATCTCACAAATTCAAAATGACTAAATGACCTACGACTAGTCATATAGGTCATAGTGGTCATTCTAGATTATAGTCCAACACTACTGGGAGTATCCCAGTAATAAAGTAATGCATTATAAACATTATTATTTACTTTTTCTAAAATTCCTTCAGTCTTTAATAGATCTTTAGTAGAGATTTTTTTTTAGTAATGTTGCTTATAATCTCTTCATTATCAATTTCAACATCACCTTCTTCAAATATTGTGTCTTTATTAAGATAATCAGCATCATTTGATGGTAGGTTTTCTGAATCAGTAGCTAAATCAAAGGTGAATTCCTTAATAGTTAGCATCATTTTACTAAGCATTACATATGTATCTTCAGAAAAATATTGAGTTACTCTCTCAAATGGAAATAAAAGATCAATTAATTTATCTAACAATTCCTATTCTTCTTCAGATAACATGATTTTTTTTAGTTTAGTACCATCCTTTTTATTCTCTTTATTTGTACTAGTATATAAATCAGTCTGAAGTAAATTATTGCATCTTTGAGATAAAAAAGTCTATCCCAAGCATAGTATGAAGAGTTCTAATGGGTCTGTACATCTTACATATAGCATATTATATCCTCATATCCCAACTTATGCTGCACTTCTTCCAATTTTTCTATCTGCTTTTATGTTGAAAAAAAATTGATTATATATTTTGTATATGCAGCTAAAATTTCTACAGATGCCAATCCTTTTCCAATTGCTAATTGAAGTGTATGTGCAATACAGGGAAGTCTTTGAATAGTTTCACATTGATCTTTTTGAGTTAAAATAGGAAATACTATCTTCATATTAAAACCATTGTCAGTAATAATTGCTGTTACACACCCATTTAGATTCCAACTTGAAATGCAATCATAAAGTAATTTAGCAACTAAATTTGCAGTATGAGGAGATGATGTATACTTTATCTCTAACATTACATCTTTGACTTTAAAATTGGATGTAATCCATACTAGTGCTTCGATCTGTGTCTGGATTAATCTGGATTGATCCAGATTTTTTTTCTTTAGATATCCGAAATCTGCGGATTTCATCCGGTTTATAATCTGGATAATAAATATCCAGATTGAACCACAATTCGGATGAAATTAATTTTTTTTTTTATAATTAAAAAATAAAAAAATGCGAAAATTTGAATAACTAACTAACCAGTGATTCGTATGAGATATAATATAGCTCATTCGAATCATTTCATCATAACACATCGAATGATAGT
Organism: Oehlia diaphana; assembly: GCA_003833135.1. Lineage (NCBI taxonomy): Eukaryota > Fungi > Glomeromycota > Glomeromycetes > Glomerales > Glomeraceae > Oehlia > Oehlia diaphana. The sequence goes on from QZLH01000045.1 coordinate 9,753, forward strand.
AAAATCAAGTCTCTAGGATCGATCTATCATTTGCTATCGACAAAAATGCAAATACATTTAACTACAATTATTTTTTATTTTTTAAAATTTAAATTTTATGTTTATATCACTTTTAATAAAATAATTATTTAATTTTTCATATGAATAGATTTCTTATTTATTTATTCATTTAATTATACAATAAACAACCAATTATTTAATTGCCAAAGCTGTTCTATTTGTTTAAAAAATACTATTGAAAATAAAGAAAATAAAAAAATATTAAAAATCTATTATTTATTTACCATTCTTCCAATTCATATTCAAATAAAACTTTCTCTGTTAAATCTGATGGAAACACATTAAAATGATCCATAGTCTGCATATTACGTTTTAAAAATAGCATTCTTCCCAATAAACCAGGATCCAAAGAATTTCTTTTTGCTGTAATATAGTTCCCTGCATTAGAAAAAAGCCGCTTAGAAGCTACAGAAATAGCAGGAATACCCAAATACTTTTGTGCAAAAATAGAAAGAATTAGAAAAATTTTCTGTTTTGCTTTCCATCAATCTAATGGATTTTTATTTTCTCTGGCAATTGGTATAAGAAAATAACTAGTAATTTCATCTTCTGTTGCTGATGAAGTAGTCTCTGTTTTTTGAAATATTTCTTTAGTTTTTTGTTCACGTCTTGCTTTATGTTCACGTAAAGATCTACCTGGAGTTTGACTTTCAGCAATTGCAAGTTTGGTAATTAAACTTTCAGCAATTGAACCTGTTGAAGTAATAGTTGCAGGTGATGATGGAATACTTTGTTGACTTATCTCCCATTTTAATTGATTATATTTAGTTCTTAAAGTAGTATGAATATTTCTTTTTACATTTTCATCAGATATAAAATTAAGATTTTTGTATCGTGGGTCTAAAAGTGTTACCATAATGCTAAACTCATTTGGTATTGCCCAATAATGCTTTAAACCAATATAAATATTTTTTTTAACACTTTCTAAAACCTCTCTAATATTATTATAGTTGATTTGCTGATCACTTGAATTTTCTTCTAAATCAGAATTAACAGCTTCATCAAAATTCTCCTTATGCCAATTATTAGATTTTTCCAAAGAATTTGTGAGATCTGTAATACTAGGAACTATTTGACTTAATGTAACGTAAGAATTTCCTGAAAAATCTTGTGTAGCTTTTCAAATGGCACTAAAATATTGCATAATTCATCCAATAATTCCCACTCATTATCATTCAACATAATTTTTTTTAATTTGGTACTATCAGCTTTTTCTTCACGTATAAGAAAACAAGATAAATTTATATTAAGTTGAAGGATAGCATATTGAAGATAAATAAGCTGATCCCATGCCAAATAAGATGAATTCCACCTTAGATAGTTAAAATAAAATTACAAATAAATAAAAATTTAATGTATTAATATTAAATTAAATTATACTATAAATTTTATTATATTTACTTAGTGGAAATATCTTATATTAAATGTAATTGCTCTTCATATCCACTATCTTTTTGTACCTTAACTAACTGTTCAATCTGTTTTTGGGTTGAAAAAAAATTAATTAACTGCTTTACACGTGCTGTTAAAGTTTCTACAAGTTTTAATCCTCTTCCAATGGCCAATTGTAAAGTGTGAACAGTACATGAAAGTCTTTCTATAGGAGCTAATTCACGAATGGCTGCTACAATATTAGCATCATTGTCAATTGTTATAGTAAATACACGACCTTCAATTTCCCATTTTTGAATAATATTTTTTATAGCCTTTGCAATTGCATCTGCAGTATGTAGTGCTGAAAAATATATGATTTCAAGTAAAACATCTATTATTTCAAAATCTTGATTGATCCAGATTGCTGTTAAACCCAAATATCCATATTTAGAATGAGAAGACCATAGGTCAGTGGTTAAAGAAATGGACTATGCAGTTTTTAAAAGTTACATTAATTTGTTTTTATTATATTCATAACTTTGGGCAATCATCATTCTAATTTTTTTTTCTTTAGAAACTATAAATTCTGGATCTATAATATTCATATGTTTAATATAAGCTTTTTGGATTATAGTAGAAAGAGGTTGTGTTGTTGAAAGAATCTATCGCAAGGTAGATTCCTCCTTTTCTTTTTGTCCATTCTTATGTATGAATTGTACTGCACTTTCAGGTTATATACTTTCTGTCATAGGTGGCATAATTCCATGTTTAATAATATAGCTAATAAGATTACCTATAGATCTACTATATTTATAATTCTTTGTGCATTTCTCTCTATTTTCCATTTCAATTTGACAATATGCATGCATTACATTTTTATCATCAAGCTTTTTAATAAAATAAGTCCATACCCAACTTACTTTAGTTGATGGTTTAATATTTATATTTGCAGGTTCTGGTACCTGAATAGTTTCAATTACTTCATCAACAGAGTCTTCATTTTGGGAATCACTTGAAGGTAAAATATAGCTATTATCATCTGCCATAATATATGGTTTAACTTATAAATGTAAATTCAATTTAAATTGAAATTGTAATAAAACCACCAAGTGCAATTACAAGCATTTATATAGTGTTTAGTAATGCCACAAATTTTGTAATAAGAAACCACAAAATTTGTTAATAAAATGTCACAAAATTTATGCCACGAAATTTATTAATAAAAAAAAGCCACAAAATTTATTAATAAAAAGCCACAAAATTTATTAATAAAAAGCCATGAAATTTATTAATAAAAAGCCACAAAATTTATTAATAAAAAGCCATGGAATTTATTAATAAAAGCCACAAAATTTATTAATAAAAAGCCACAAAATTTATTAATAAAAAAAGCCATGAAATTTATTAATAAAAAGCCACAAATTTTATTAATAAAAGGCCATAAAATTTATTAATAAAAGGCCATAAAATTTATTAATGAAAAGTGATGAAATTTATTAATAAAGAGTTATAATCCTAATATATAATGACACAAATTTATTTAGGTAAGATCATCTGTCATTCAGTTTGCAGAAAAAAAATTTAATATATGTATATGATCTGAATTCCAGATTGTATCCAGATTGTCTGATCCAGATATTGATCTGGATCAATCCGGATATGATCCAGATTTTTTTTTTGTCAAATCCAGATGACGGATTTCATCCAGATCGAAGCACTAATCCATACAGCTATAATACCAATATATCCATGCTTAAGGGGGGAGTACACACTATAATTAATTTTATTAGTCACGTGATGAAATGTCAATTTCAAAGTAGATCGGTCTAATAAAAAAATGGCAATTTATGCCAAACCTTTTTCATATTTTTTGTGTAAGCTCTCTGGAACCAATAATATTCATGATATAAAAATTAAAGTTTGTTTAATTTTATCAAGATTTTTTTATGTTCATATAAAATTGAAGAAAACTGCCAATTTTCTAAAAAGTCTGCCAATTTTCTAGTTTGTTCTAAGTAACTATAACTAAAACTCTTATATTATATTAAAAAATTATTATAAAAATCAAAAAAGTAAGTTTATTTTGTTGTTTATTTTCTTAGAAATGAAAAAAGAAAGAAAAAAAAGTTATTTATTATAACATGATTTATATATTATATTATAATTATTATCTCTAATTTAATAAAATATTTTTGTTTTTTTTAAACATATTATATTAGGTTATAAAATATATGAAACAAAAGACTATTTTAATGTGCTATAACTGATAGATTAGTTAATATGTATATTTAACCTTTATATTAGTTTCAGTTTTTTATTTTTATTATGCCAAAATTATTGATTGTAAATATTAGTTTACTATAAGATAGGTTTTCTACAAAGTAGTTAGTTTTTTGTGGTATTTTTTTTAAGGAAAATTAGCAATTTTACTTTATTCTTTATTAAATTTATATTTCTTTCACTTTAAATAAATTTTTTTGTATATGACGGTCATTTTACATGTAACCATAATTAGCCACGGTAATTAATAAAAAATGATCTACATAGTATACTCCACCCTTAATCCTACTGGACCAAAAGTCTGTGATAAGAGATACTGTTGCAGCAGTTTCGTTTAGAATATTCTTTAAATTTTCATAATTATGTTGATAACTTTTAGTTATCATAGTTTTAATTTTTTGTTCTCCAGGTACTACAAATGAAGGATCAAAATGGAACATTTTTTCTTTATATGCTGGATTTGTAATAGTAGCAAGAGGTTGATTGATAAGTAATATCCATTTAAGAACTGATTCTTTTCATTGTTTTTGAATATGCTTAGAATGAAGCTGACGAGATTGAGCAAAATTTGTGATTTTTGTATTTCATAACTAAATTTAAATATAATTAAAATATTAATAAAAATCTTTAATAAATTTTTAATTGTAGCAAAAAATTTTATCCTTTTCAGAGTATTTTCATTATCCTCATTGATAATTTAATAAACATCTCGTAAATGTACAACAAGATTTCTGGTTGAGCTTCTAGTATTTCAATATACTTTACCACATTGATTACCATTTTTATCTAAGATTATACAAATACGAGTTTGTTTTTCTTTTATATTGTATCCTATTTCAAAGTGATTTTTCGTAAATAATAATTTTTTTCTTTTATTTACATGATTTCCATTTATAGAACTCAATAGAAAACTTGTTTCAGTTTCTTTTTTTTTAATAAAAATTTGAATGATTATTAATTTTATTATTGAAAAAAATTTCTTAATTTAAATTTATTTAGATACCTTTATCTTTTTCTGAAAGGTTTTGTTCAATCATATCAATATTAAAATCATCACTTTGAATATAGTTAAAATTATTCATTTATTTTTAATATTTTGTATTTTATTTATTAAAGTAATTACATTTTAAAGAAGTTTGAGGAATTGGAGAAAAAAAATTCAGTATTAGTAAAGAAGAAAATAAAAGGGGGTTGTATAACCACCCCATTTCATGAAATTTTTTTATAAACGATAAAATGGAAAACTTTGAAAAAAAATCAAATATTAAACATCTGGATGGACATCTAGATGATAGTTATCTGAATTATTTAACGAATCATCCTTTTAAAAATTATAGAATGCGAATATCCGAATTCAATCCAAATTAAGAATCTATCCAAATTAAACAGATTTAAGATCAGATCACTATTTAACGAGCCCTTATATTTGGCGATAGTCATTCCACAAAAATTGATTTTGGTAGGAATGAATATAAAATCTTGAGTAATATTAATTTCAATTTTAAGAAATTCTATAATTCCTGCCAGAATTAAGTGCATAATTCTGGCCAAATTTACATATTTAATTTCAGCATTTCAGCTGGAATTTCAGATTTCAGAATTTTGAATTTAGCTGGAATTATGGCTACAGTTTTGGAATTTCAGCATAATTTTAGCCAAATTTACATATTTAATTTTGGCATTTCAGCTGAAATTTCAGATTTCAGAATTTTGAATTTGGCTGGAATTACAGCTACAGTTTCAAAATTTCAGCAAATCTGAAATATTTCAGTTTTGAGACCATCCTTAGTAAACATTTTTGCAATGGTTTTATATTAAAACTGTTGCGATTATTTAATTATTAAATAAAAAATATTGCAAAACATTTTTTTTAATTATTATTATTACATAATATTTCTCTAATCAATTTATTAACAAAAAATATTACGAAATATTTTTTTAAAGTAATTATAATTAAAAAAATTTATTTTCACAATATTTTTTAATTAATTTAACAGAAAAATATTGTGAAATGTTTTTTCAAAGTAATTATAATTAAAAAAACGTTTTTGCAATATTTTTTTAATTAATTTAATGAAAAAATTAGAGTTCCGATCAGTTTCAGTAATTACTGAACTGATCGGTTCTCAGTAATTACAAAAAAATTACTGACCTAACACTTCGGTAATTTGTAATTTCAGTTTTCAGTATCGGTTTTATCATTTATCGAACCAATTTACTGATCTGACTTCTTATTTTGTGATTGGCAAACTAATAATCTTTTTTAGTCCATATATATATAGTTTTTTTTAATTTTTTTTTTTTTAAATAGTAACACGTTTATTATTAATTGATAACAATTATACAATAGATTACAATTTTATATAAACACCTAGTGTATACTAAATCCAAGGATCTCAATCTTATATTTGTTTATTTGATAGTTATTTTTTATATAGGTTTTGTAATAAATACATCGAAGAGTAGTAAATTCGGTAAATCAGTATCAGTAATCGGTAATTACTGGCCGGTTTCAGTTATGCAGTTTACCGATATTGAAAATTTGGTAAATTACGATTACTGATACTGAAATTTGGTTTCAGTTTCAGTATGACTCAAACTGAAACCGAACCGTACTGATCAGAACCCTAGAAAAAATGTTGCAAAATATTTTTTTAAAGTAATTATAATTAAAAAAATGTTTTCGCAACATTTTTTTAATTAATTTAATGAAAAATTTTGCAAAACATTTTTTTAATTAATTTAATAAAAAATGTTGCAAAACATTTTTTCAAAGTAATTTTAATTAAAAACCTTTTTGTAACATTCTTTTATTATAGGATCAGACTAAACTGGACCAAAATAATTGGTTCAGTCTAGTATTATCTTTTTAACATAATCTGAACTGGACTGAAATAAACTAATTTTTCAGTCTAGTCCCAAGTTACTTTCCAACCCAGACTAATTCAGACCATTTAAATCTTTATATAAGTGTAGATATAATACATATAAAAAATTAACATTTTTTATAATGATACTAACTTTTGAATTTTTCTTTTTTTGTTTAACAACTTCAGCATATAATTTTACTACTTTAGTCAAATAAAATCGACTTCAAAAAGGTTAAAATTACTTGTATACTAATTTTCATAAATATAAGTATAATATATATAGAGAAATCTATATTTTTCATAATGGTACTAACTTTCAAATTTTTAAAATTTTTTTTTATTTATTAACCCTAGAACATAATTTTAACACTTTAGACAAATAAAATTAACTTTCTTTATTAATTGAAAGTTGTTTAGTAGTATAAAATCTACTTAATACTTACTAGTAACCTATAAATTATTGTATAATATATTATTATATTTAAATTATATACTTTATATAAATACTTTTATTAATAAAATTATTAGTTTTTTCAAAACAAAACAATTTAAATTTTAATAAATTATGTGATATAAGTGAATTTTACCTTGGGTAAATTTATTTCTGATAAATTTTACTACTGGTAAGTATTAAAATCACTCAATAATAATTAGTAAACTTCAAATAAAATTATTATTAAAAATATTAATATATTAACCTGTAAAATAAAAGCAACTTTTTTGACTATTATTAAAATATGTTATAACATAATTTTTAATTATATATATTTGCAGATAGAATAAACACATCTTTATGTAAAAGAAAAATCATATTATAAAAATTTTCAGATTCAACACAAGTAAAATAAAATCCATTTTTTACAATCCATCAAATACTATAATAAATTTCTAAAAGTTACTTTACTAGTATATACCTAAATATAAATTAAAATACATGAGTTTATGAATATTTTTAATGAATATTATAATGTTGCTGTTTAAAACTCATTTAATAATAAAATTTAAAAATCTGAAATTCAAAAACTTTAATTTTAAAGAGAAAATTGGTAAATCTGAAACTTTTATAATTAGTTTCAGAAAAGCATAAAAACAGTTTTGGCAATTAAGTTTATTATAAAAAATAATTTTGGGTTGAATTTTGACTAAACTAAAATTTTGAATAAATAGTTTTGGCAATCATCCTTATATTAAAGTATATTAAAATTTAAATTTTTTTATGAAAAAACTAATAATTTTATTAAATAATTTAAATATAACAATATATTATATAATAATTCAGAACTTAGTATTATTATAAAAAATATAATAACCTTACAAGTATTATTGTATATTGTAGGCCATAGTACCCCTTATATATAGTATCTTTCTTGAAAAATTTCATAGAATTGTATAGTATTCAAGGTATTTTACATTTATCTTGTGATCCGTTAATCAGATTTGAACCATCATTTTTTTGTTTAATAGCTCTCATTGAGCTTTTCAAAATAAAAAAAACTGTTCAAATTGAACTAGTAGATCATGAAATATTCATAAAAATGGAATTTTTAAGTTTTGGTTAATACCTGAAGGTACAAGGCCAAATCCGATTTTTGCAAGATGCCCAGAGTACTATGGCCCATGATATACAATAAGTAGTTTTTATACTTTTGACCAATTTTCAATTAATTTAGAAAGTCGATTTCATTTGACTAAAGTGGTGAAATTATGCTCTGGAGTTAATAAACAAAAAAAGAAAAATTTAAAATTTAGTACCATTATGAAAAAGTTAGATTTCTCCATATATATTATACCTACACTCATGAAAATTAATATACAAGTAATTTCGATCTTGCTGAACAATTTTCAATTAATTTAGAAAGTCGATTTCATTTGACTAAAGTGATGAAATTAAGCTCTGAAGTTAGTAAACAGAAAAATAAAAAATTCGTAAGTAAGTACCATTATAAAAAATGGAGATTCCTCCATATATATTATACCTACACTCATGAAAATTAATATACAAGTAGTTTCGACCTTGCTGAACAATTTTCAATTAATTTAGAAAGTCGATTTCATTTGACTAAAGTGATGAAATTACGCTCTGAAGTTAGTAAACGGAAAAAAGAAAAATTCGTAAGTAAGTACCATTGTGAAAAACGTAGATTTCTCCATATATATTATACCTACACTCATGAAAATTAATATACAAGTAGTTTCGATCTTGCTGAACAATTTTCAATTAATTTAGAAAGTCGATTTCATTTGACTAAAATAGTGAAATTACACTCTAAATTTAGTAAACGGAAAAAAAATTTGAAAGTTAGTGCCATTATGAAAAACATAGTTTTCTCAATATGTATTATACCTATACCTGTGAAAATTAATATACAAGTAGTTTCGACCTTGCTGAATAATTTTCAATTAATTTAGAAAGTTGATTTCATTAACTAAAGTGGTAAAATTACGCTCTGAATATAATAAACAGAAAAAAAAATTTGAAAGTTAGTACCATTATAAAAAACGTAGATTTCTCTATATGTATTATACTCATACCCATGAAAATTAATATACAAATAGTTTTGACATTACTGAATAATTTTCAATTAATTTAGAAAGTCAATTTTATTTGACTAAAGTGGTGAAATTACGCTCTGAAGTTAGTAAATAGAAAAATAAATTTGAAAGTTAGTACTTTTATGAAAAATATGGGTTTCTTATATATATTATACTTACATACTATTTATATAAAAATAAATTAATATACAAGTAGTTTTAACTCTTTTTCAATTAATAAAAGAAATAGAATTCATTTGAACTAAAATGGTGAAATTACATTACACTCTTAAGTTATTAAATAAAAAAATATAAAACTTTAGGAGTTGATAGTATTATAAAAATACAATTTTCTCTATAAATTTCATTTCTAATTTATGAAATGAGTTGTAAAAGTTTAATAGTATATTTGAAAAGAAAGTTGCATTAAAAAAAAAAAAATTAAAAAAAAATTTTATTATGTGTACAAAATTGTAAAATGTAATACAAATAAAATTTTACTAGAGGTAAAATTTACCTTTGATAAATCAATTTTAAATTAATCACTGGTAAATGTGAAATTATTTTATATACTAATATAAAGTTTTTTTAAATTAAAATTTTTAAACTCATTTATAAAACAAGTTATAATTTAACTTTATTAATAAAAAAAAGTGAATTTAACTAAATTTAAAACTTTAAAATCAGTTTTTTGTAATTATCTTATTATTCAATAATCCAATCCAACTGATTTTTTTTAATTGTAATTATTTAATAATGGGTTTTATAAAATAAAAAAAAATTTTATTTAGAATAATTATAAAAAATTAAAAAGTAACAAGTTTAATTTTAATATAATTATGATATTAAAATTAAAAGCCAAAAGTTGAAATATTTTAGTTTTAAAAGTTTAAAATAATTTCAAATAATTGCAAAATAATAAAAACATCTGGTTTACATATAAATATACTAAACGATTCAATTTTTATTGTATTTATATTTCACCACGAAGGTCTTGGTAAATTATTTATACCTTAAGTAGTAGTGTTTTCATAATGAAAAAGCCAGTGTATAATTTTTTATTTAATAATAAAATTCTAAACTGAAAATTATGTAATACATAAATTAAATCATAAATAATTTGTAAAAATCAAAGTAAATTGTATTCTGCAATTTTGAAAATAGATTTTATATATTAGTTACAATATCTTTTTAATATTAAAGTAAAAATTAATGATTTTATTTACTTATAATAAAGATTATTAAATGATTTTTATTTTATTTTTTTTAAATTTTATTGATTAATTAGTTAAAAAAAAAGTTTCTTTTATAGTAAGATTTGCAAAGAATTTTATATAAGCCTGAAATAACTTATTTTATAAGTAAATAAAATTCTGAAAATTACTAAATATTATCATTTAAATGATTATATTATTTAAGATAAAATTAAGAATATAAATATATTTCTACCCAAAATAAAAATTGTAAGTAAAATATATATTTAATAAGTAAAAGCTAGTAATAACATAATATAATAGAATTGGTTTCACATTATCAAAGTACCATATGTTATCCTGGATATTTTGCAAAATCGGAAATTTGATCCTATACTCCTAAATATTAAAATAAAAATTCCATTATTTGTGAATATCTTATGATCTACTAATCCGATTTGAACAATTTTTTTTTTATTTTGAAAAGCTTAAAGCTTAATGAGAGCTATTAAACAAAAAATGATGGCTCAAATCTAATTAATAGATCACGAGGTAAATGTAAAATACCCTTCTGGATACTATACAATTCTATGAAATTTTTCAAGAAGGATACTATATATGGGAAGATACTGTAACCCACAATATATGATATTATTAATATATTATTTATATATTTTTCATTATATTATTAATATATTATTATATATAGGTTATTAAATTTAATTACTAGATGGCAAAATATTTTTAATATTTTATTATTAAATTTTAATAATTATAAATAATTATTTAATATCTAATTCAACTATTTTTAACTTTTAAAAGTTAAAGTCAAATTAATTTCAACTATTTTAACTATTTTAAGAATTAAAATTAATTTAATAATTTCAGTTTATATATATTACAACTTTAGTAATTTTAAATAAAAAGAAATTATAAAAGTAAAATAATACTAAAATTTTGGTTTAAATTATCTAAAACTAAAATTGGTTTGGGATCATTTGTTCTCTAGTTCAAACCAAACTGTGATTAATATTTCTATTGGTATGGTATTATAGCTAATAAATTAGATTAATTTTCTATAGGTTATATTTATAAACTAACCTAAAATGTATATAGATCAAGTATTAATCTCATTAATCACTATAATTCTACTATAATAATCAATGATATTAAAATTTTGCAAATTACAATAATTATAATATAAATTTTTTAGTTTCTTTAAAATCTTTGAATTCAAATTTGTATTTAATAATACATAGTTTATGAGCAACCTTTTTAGGTCTGAGCCACCATTACCTAGTATTCATTGATACCGTAAAGTCCCGATAATAAGCACCTATTTTGCATGTAATGCGGCCGAGCACATCATAATATAGGTCAAAATTATCATAATTCTGGTAAGGGATGCTTTGGTGCATATATTCGGGACTTTACAATAACAAATATTCTATTACCGATAAGTACTGTTAAATACTGTATTGCGTGAGTATTATATACTAATCATAGACCTTTTAAAAATAGTATATTATGCGCATACTGTAAGGGTATTCTGACTATGATGAAAACAAATAATTTTTATTACCGCTCTAATTTACTACATTTGTAATCTTCTGACTTCAACAAATGATTTCTGAGACAGTCATCACATATTTAGGTAGCATGATAGACTTCTTTCGAAAAGATGATGCAGTTATTATTTATTAATGCACAAATAATAATCAATCCTATTGTACATTTAAAAAGAAAATTTAGATTATATGTTTGATATTCGCGACTCTGCGCTTTTGAACAATAACAATCATACGTAATCGGTAATGTATCACAAGGACAATCAAATCAATCATACGAAAATTAACTAAATCAAATAAAAGAAAAAACAAACAAAAATAGAATTTATATTTATCTAAAAAAAAAATATTGGAAACAAAGAAAAAAAAATTTATAACTATTTTTATTCATTTTGATTATTCTTACAATGAAATTTTTCAGCTATTTTCATCCTGATTGAAGGTTTTCTGCATAGAAAGGGATATGTATGGTAACGGTATAGTTGTTTTTTTTGTATATATACGACCAAAAAAAATTCATCTTTGGAACGAAATTATTTAGTATCTAATTATTTAGTATCTAATTAATAAAATTTTAAAATTTTTTAACCCTTACAACATATAATATTATTATTACTAAAACTTATAAACCTTTAAAAAATCGCATTTATTATAATAATATCACGATATTCAAGAGCAAATATTGCGATAATTGCGACAATTGTGACGAGACGATATGCTCGTGTATATAATTATTATAAATCGCATTTATTTAATAATAAATCATTTTATTATTAATATCACGATATTCAAGAGCAAATATTGTGACAATTGTGATAATTGTGATAGATGTGACAATTGTGACGAGATGATATGCTCGTGTATAAAATAATTATTATAAGATTTTATAACATAAAAACATTTAAATTCTTTAAAATATAAGAAAATTTATGTTATGCAATTATTGCAAAACATAAGATATGCAATATCATCCCGATAAGGCCACTGTCTTCAGGGCATTAATATTAATTAATAATTATTATTTATTTTTTTCTTTTCTCTTCTATAGTTCGTCTTTTTATAAATATTAATTTAATTTTTTTTTTTTGTATTCTTTTCATCTCTCTTCTATAAGTTCGTCTTTATATATATATAAATTTATTATCTCAATTCATATTTCATAATTAATTTAATTTTTTTTTATTCTTTTCATCTCTCTTCTATAGTTCGCCTTTTTATAAATATAAATTTATAATTTTTTTATTTTTTATTGTATTCTTTTCATCTCTCTTCTATAAGTTCGTCTTTATATATATATAAATTTATTATCTCAATTCATAATTAAAATTTTCAATTTTTGCCAATTTTTATTATAAAAAGCAAATTTCATAATCAGTGAATCACAATTCTACCTTTACTGTCTTTTAAAATTTATAAAATTATTAATTGTGACATAAAAAATCACTAACTTATCAAAAAAATGTACTAAATTTATTAAAAAAAAATATTATAATTTCATTATGTAGAACCTTTCACGGTATATTTTTTATTTATTTCTTAGAGAGCGAAGGGCGAATTTCTTTTGATTATCCATTCTCAATCTTCTCTAAAAAATTCATAATGTGGGGCGATCCAATTAAAAAAGAATGTGTAAAAAAAACTGAAGCATTTTATTAGTCGGCGTCCGAAGTGTAACAAAGGACTATGTATTATTACGAAAGTAATGCAAAAGTTACATTATTGACACATTATTAAGTAAAATATCAACTCATGCAGTCATATGTCTGTCTGTCCTGCATATATTACAAAAGTAACGCTATTGATACATTTACTAAATAATCGAACTTTAAGAATCAGAAACAGCACTTCAGTCTGTATAACGGTTCCCGTTTCCTAGTTTTAATTAAATACTTTTGAATACTGTACCAAGAAATATTATTTTCTCGAATAAAAATAAATATACATATCGTAAATGTCTAAAAAACTGTAGATTAGATTTATTTCAGTATGTCTAATGGTTAATGAACTATGATTACTAGAGATTCTAATTTTCCAAAATTAATATAATTTTATATAAATAGCAAGTTACTATAAAAAATAATTTTATGGTACTAATATTGATTTATTTTATTGAAATAAATCACTAAATAAATTTTACAAATTTAACTAATGATTACTTCATAGAATTGTCCAAATCGTCAGTAATAACATCAATCGTCCTACACCTCAAGTAATTAATTCAGCTTGCCCGAAACCATCAGTTGCTAGCTCAGAAAGACAATTATAATTTTATCAATATTAATTATAAAAAAATGATTCTACTACCATGATAAAAATATCGACAAAAATCATTTGTGAAAGAGATTAAAAGATTTTTTGAATTTTTTTTTGTTTTAAAGATTTGGTATACAGTATTTCAAGGTATTAATTATTAAAGATCCGAAAAATGAATGAAGCTATTCAGCCATTGGGAACATAAGAGATGTGCCAATTAAAGCGAAACAAATTCCTGGATTAAAAAAATCCATTAAACAGTTAAAAAATAAATACTCTTTTTTAAACCGAAAAGAAATGTTTAACTTTAAAATAACGTACCTTACGTTAATGTACAGGTAGATCTGTGGAAATATTCTGATAAGGTCTATTATGTAGTATATCGGATATATGTGTTACGCTGTGTCGATAGATCCTGTTAATAAAAACTGATATTTACCGATTTTTCACCATTCGTATATCATTTAAATTTCCAACTCAAATTTGTCCTTTCCTAAAACTCTCGTATTTTTAACCGATTTGTGTATATTTTGTTGTGAATTGGTCGTTACAGACGCGCTGAAAGAGGCGGAACAATTCCAGAGATATTTTGTACGACTTGTTAATTTATCAACATCTCGTTCTTCGTTTATCGCCCAACATAAGTGGTAACATTTGCCTTCATTCCACGATAAAATCACGTGATTTCAACAAATTTCATTACCGGGCGTCTAAAGGGTCCTAAAGTAAATAAATAAATAATAAAGTGTTGCTTTCGATTAAGTGATTATTCCTGTTGTTTTTGCTTAACTCAATTGATTGTTACCAGGTAACAATTTTATACACAGAGATCGAAAAAAGATCATTAAATAATTAAAATATAATGAACTTGATCCTTTAAAATAATAAGATTTAAATAACATACCTCAATTTACAAAAATAAAAGCAATGTAATATTTTCTTCATTCTCTTATCTTACATTATAAATAATTTTGCCCCAAATTATCATGAGATTATTGTCCAAATTAAGAATTGTCTCATTGTCACATAAACTGTATGTGAGTTGACATTATTTCGCCCTCTTGTGTTAAATTTTGAATCGAAAATTTAATGCTAAATTCTGATTAGCAATGTTTAAATTTTCTTTTTTATGCTACCGTACGTTATTAATGTGCATAATTAGAAAATGCATAATAGAGGATTGCCTGGCGTACGAATATTTCTGTATTGAAAAGAATATTAAATAATTAGAAATATCAAGATCTTAATTCTTTAAATAGAAAGAGATTTAAATTTACCTCAGTTACAGAGAAATTGACTATCCTTGTGATATTTTCAGGTTTGCATCGATTTTGGCTCAAATTACCAAGTAATTATTTTCCAGGATTAAGAATTATCTTAAAAATAAAATAATTTTTTAAATAAAAATGTAGTTTCAACGGATTTTTGTTCAATATAAATTATATGCGATACCTTTTAACCAACTCGATCGCTTTGCTGACAAAATTTCTTTTGGTTGACGTTACATTACTAGTAAATTCATCCCTTCGTCCTTTTGTTGCGTTAACAAAATCTATTAATCACTAAATATGAAAGGGATTTCAAATCATTAAAAAATTTTTCTTTGAATATTATATTTTCTTCCAAATCGATCAATTCGATAAAAATATAATATTTTTACGTTATTCACGTTAATTATGTTATTGTTGAAGGGAGTATTACTATACCAGCAATTTTTTTCTATTGTTCGTGAAGATTTCCAAAACGAATAGAAATCAAAAGTTTAACGAGTAAATACAACTATGAATAACGATAAGAGTTGCATTATTGAGACTTTTGAAAATGAATATTTCTGATGTAAAGTAAGGGTACGGTGAAAAGAAAGTTGGGAATAATGAGCAAAATTCCAAACTTAACTACTAAAGCGCAAAAGAAATTTTTATACTGAAAAAAAAAGTTCATTAAACCAGCTTTCTCTCACTTTTTTTTTTTTTAAAAAAAAAAAACTTTAAAAGGAACATTTAAAATTTTCAAACAAACATACTCTATGTCGGTTGTTAAAAGTGTAATTTCAAATAATGTGAAAAAAAGACGACTTGACCCTCCTTCTTGAACTGTACATATAATAAAGAAGGACCAAGTCGAAAGGGAGATTAAGAAAAGAAAACCCAAAATAAAATGCACCGGATAAACTGTTAAATGTGTAGATGTTCAATGAACATCATCACTCATCAAGTCACGTGATTCTACTTAACGATATAAAAATTGTAAAAATGTAAACAAGAAAATGATTTTTGAAATACCGATTTACGGGGTTGAAAAATCTAACGTGTTTCCAGGCCTAACTGCACCATGCTTTGGCTCTTTTGTGCAGATCATATACCAAAGAACCAGTATACCAAGAACCAAGTACGGTCAACAAGAGTGGATTATCGATATTCAAAAATTTCTGTCCGTAGTTCCTAAAAAGTATTATTCAAGATTAGTACCTTTTTATTATTGGTAAAATAATAAAAATGATAACATGCATACCGAAAATCTGTTTGATGACAAAAAGATAAAAATATGAGTGAACTATTGCAATACACACAATATTATCATATTTTTCATATGGGTTGTAGTTGTAATTATTAAACTTACAATTATTGAGCATTTGAAACCATAAAAAAAGGACATAAAAGGACATAAAAGGACATAAAAAAACATTTTTCTATCGTTATCCTAATATGAAATTTTTTTTTTTCTTAATTTGATCAGCCGCAGTTCCTTGTACGCTATTAATTATTGAATAAAGTAGTGATTATCTCGGAGTTCGCGATATTGATAATATTATTTCTATATTTATTTATATTTCTATATTTAATTTATTGAACTTTTATGAGTCCCTCAATTTACACTTTTTCAACACAGCATTATTTATGATTGTACCTATTGAATAAATTGTTTGTTTCATAATAATGAATAATGGATTTTTATTAAAATACAAATTTAGGGATTATGAAGCGGAAATAATATTATAGGTTGATGTTTATTGAATTTTACGATATATATTTATATCATATCATACCAATCTGAATATTTTGTACAATTCAACGATATATTTATTAATTTATAATAATTGTATCATACCAAAGAAATTCTTTTAATTTTTTTTTTTAATTAATTTTTAATGTTACATTTTTAATGATTCATGACAATTGTTATTCCCTTTTTTATCTCCATAGAACATAATCAACCCTTTATAGGGAAATAAAATTATTTTATGAATGACATTATTTGATCATGGGATTTTAAAGATGATCATCGGTCCTAAAAGACCGTGGTCCTACGGTCCTACACCATAAAAAGACGGACCAGTCCGTCTTAGTGTAGGACTGCGGTCTTTCGGTCCTGTATCACATATAATGAGACCGTCGGTCTTTTTAAGGACCGCAGTCTTTTTAAGACCGATCAGTCTTTTTTCTTTTTTTTTTGCAAATAAAAAAATTTTTTTCCCTGAACTTTATTAGAAAATCATTTTCGGTTTAATTCTAGTTATATTTATGCAAAAATATTTTTTTATAATCATGATATTGCGTTTTAGTTTTTTTACGAAGTCTTTCGAAACTATAGTTTCGAAAATTTGAAGTTTTGAGACAAAAAAAACTTTAAAACGTAATATCTCGTCATCCAGTGATTATAAAAAGATGTAACTACCACCATTCGAATCGTCTCAACGAGACCCATCAAATGATATTAAAATCATGATTTTAGAATTGATAGAAAAAAATTACATCGGCAAAACTAATTGATAACAAATTCAATAATTGCCGGCTATCTATCGATCCTAGAAATATGATTTAGACACCATTCAACGTGTCTCATTGAGACGATTCAAATGGTGGTGGTTTCATCCTTTTATGTTCACTGGATGACGAGATATTCCGCTTAAACGCTTTTTTGGAGTTTGCGTTTGACAGGCAACTCTACAAGTAGGGAGAAGTGATTGTCATTATTAATTGGTTAGGAATTGGTCGGTCTTTATGTTATTTTATAAAGACCTTAATCAGATTAATAGATTTATTTAATATAAAAATCATTTATTATATGAAGACCAGTATGAGGACTGGTCAGTCCTCGGGACCGGTCCTACTGCGCCACAAAAAAATGCAAGACCGTGGTCCGGTCCTACAAGTCCCGGGACCGACCGGTCCAGGACCGAGTAGGACCAGTAGGACCGATGACCATCCTTATGGGATTTACTTATAAAAAGTTACCTTCTCACTTTCAATCATTTTCAAAAAGATTCCTACTCAAAAAAATTTTTTTTTAATAATTATCATTAAAACTTAAATAAATTCATTATTTTCATAATTTTTGACCATTAAATTTATAGACCTTATTTTTATATTTAAATAAATTGAATAAAATATTTCTGTCAAAACTTCTTGCTTGTTTCATAGAAGATTTATTCAATTTAAATCTATTGACCTTAGGCTTCTATTTACTTAATGTTTAAACTTGGTCTAAGAAATGTTTGATGGAGATTCAATTTCTTCAATTAATTTCCAATTCATAGAAGAAAATCTAAGTAATATAATTAAATCACAAAAAAATCTTGAAAACATTTCTTTTAATTTTGATAGCCTTCATTTATATAATTCACTAAATAGTCTTAGTCATTCATCTCCTTACCCTAAACCTCTTCTTTTATGTTTAAAAGGGACCAAATGGCAAAGATGGCCGGAATGGAGCCGCACTTGTGTCATAGCCTCTAATAAATGACTCAAGTAAATCCCAAAGCAATTTCTGGTTTCAAAGCATGCTTTTTCTTGATCTTTGAGTTAACAGAGATCATGTTTATTTAATGAGGATTCGTTAATGAACAGGTCTAAGTAGAATATTAGCAATTGCTTGGGGTCATTTGATGACTTTGTCTCATTCAAAACTCCAGGAATAAGAAAGAAGCTTATTCTTATAATATAGTCTTTTAACAGTGAATTATGACTAGATAAAATATAATTATTAGAATTATCGAAGTTAGTAATTTTCACATGAAATGTATTATACAAGTTTTTTGTTCTGATAAATGATCATTTTTCTAGTTTTTATTTAATAAATTGTTTTTTTTTTTAACTATTTCAAGACACATGATTCCACGTGTCATTTAGAACACGTGAAGCCCATGGTTGACGTGGCTAAAATTAAAATTAATTCTGCGCCTACCTGTTTTTGTTACCAAAATAAGTAATTATTTCTATATCAAAGTTGTGATACTAGAAAATAAATGACAATTCACATGACAACTAAATACAAATAACTTGATTTCAGCTTAATTTAAAATACATTTCATCCGAATGAGTAAAAATCATCTGAAAAAATTTAAAATTTTATAAAAATTACGGGAACAAAAATTACGCCAAGGACAGGGGAAGAAGTAAAGATATGATTATGCATACTATGGTCATGAGAACCATTTGAAAATAATATGCATAGTATTAACTCATTTTAATTGCGGAATCTCTAATTCAGGTTAAAACAATGTTTTTTTATCAATCATTGCCTTATCATCGGATAAGATATATTTTTTTAAACGAATTTTTTACCGTATGTACAAAGAATATTCACAGAAACATGGATGATAATTTTCTGGATTATCCGGAGTATAAACTAATAAACTCCTCTCATGCTAATTACTAATTAGTATTCGCTCTTTAAATTTTCCGTTTTGGGCTTGACAATGAATATATTTTAAGAATCATTTCTTTTGGACATGTATTTTTTTTCTTTGCCTTGAATATTTTATTTCCTCTAAAATAGATTCTTTGAATATTGCATTTTTTTTTAATGTCTTGATTTTTAAGCGTATTATTATTATTCGTTATCAGTATAATAAAAAAACAAGTCTAAAACCGGTTTAGAATATATTTAGTCTTCATAATAAAATTCATTGATATGTGAGAGATATGCAGGATAATATGCTATAACTTAAAAAAGTTGTTAATTTTTAGAAATTATTAAAAGATTTTCGCTGCGCCAATACATATATATATATTGTGAAACATTTTCTCAATATTTATGGACAAGTTGTAAAAAATATTTTCACACGGAATTTGAAATATGTAACATAATTTACATAAATAGTTAATTAAATAAATTATGTTACATTTTGAGAAATTGGTTACGTACTTACTTACGTACGCAACTTGATATGTGATAAACTTTGAATAAAACTATACACTCGACCCCCTTTATAGTCACACCCCTCAAAAAAATGTGCTATTGCTATTGTTATTATAAAAAGTCATATGGTGTGACTATGGTGTGACTATAGAGGAGAGTTTCCAATATGTTTATTAGTACATTGGGAAAAATATGGTGTGCTTATTTTATATGTGATTATACAGGGGTGACTATATAGGGGGTTGACTGTATATATATATAACTGCATATATATTATCTATATATGCAAAAATTTAAAAATTAAAAATTTTCATCTTTACTTTTTGATATCGTATTTTTATACGTATAGAAACTTTTAAGTAGTGATGCCGACTTAACTTTTAATATGCTGTAATGTTTAAAATGTAAAATTAAAATAATGTAAATTTTTTTCTTTTACATGAATCTTAGTAATAAACTATTATTGAACTTTATTAAAACCTATTGAAACTAAAACACTAAATGACAAAACCGTTTATTATTTAACTCCAGTTAAGTCGGCACACTATTCCTTTCCACCCCTTCTTTTCTCCTTCAAAATGCCTTTTTTTTTTGAAAAAAAAAAAAGTTCGGAGGAGCTTCTTTTGTACACATTCGTGCAAAATGTAAATAATTTCCTAAATATTGTGATAAAATAATATTAAGGGAGATCCGATATCCAGCTGCAAAGGATACAAATAATTCAAATTTAAATTTTCTTGAATGGTTAAATTTTTATTTATGATATGAAGAAGTTTTCTTTTAGAAGATCGATATTATTTCTTTAAAGTTTAATTGTTTATAATGTAATAATTAATAAGCCATATAACACACTTATTATACACTTCATTATTAATATTATAAAAGTGAGGTTAAAAAATTCCTAAAAGTTAGGAGAAACACCGCAATAACTGAAACAGAAGAATTTAATCATCCTACAAACCTATGAGAGGTTTCATAAGGATCCAGCATAGAGAAAGGTATGATTGTAAAGAAATAACTTTAAATTTTTTCTTTGCTGAACTTCTTTTTTTTTTTTACAATCGTTTAATTTTTTTTTTTTAGACATCCTCAACAGCTAGTCTTACCGCTTCTTACAATTGATCACATGATTTTGGTCGAAATGAAGACACCAATTGAAATGAAGTAATTTCAATGATCGATTGTGATGAAGCAGGTAAATATTATTTTATGTTAATCAGGTAAATCATATTTTATATTTATAAATATTTACTTTTACTTTAGGAATTAAGATAATTGGATGTTCTCTATGCTTTATGGCGTGTCCTGTATCTACCAAATCGCTGATTAATTCTCAGGATCATGTTCATACAAAATCAGTGGATCAGTATCAGTATAGTAGGTAATAAATATATCAACTTTAATTTATCTAAAATTAATCAAACCCATTTGCAATTTTATTAAATTAAACTTCTACCCACTTCCTCAGGATTTGATGGTAAAAGTGTCATAGGCAATGACAAATTTTATACCATACCAATGAAGTTCATTTGCAACCACTCTATCATGTCTCCAATCAACCGTGGATTCTCATGCTAGGGAATCATTTTGTGAAAGTAGAAGTTGTGCAAATTACTTGCAAAAAAAAAACAACCATATAATATTAAAAGAAAAATCAAAAAGAATAACCGAGTATTTAAAGGTTAAAAAATTATATAACAAAGTTTATATAAATCATGTGATTTTACATTACGTGAGTTTTTTTAGGAAGAAACAAATATTTGTCATTCTTCTATTTGTATTTTTATATTATTAATTTTTATGTTAATTAAGATATTTAAGATCATAAATTCCAATTAAGAATATTATTAAACTATGAAAACTATGAATAATAAATATTTAACGTATTTTAAAAATTAAAAAGTGGTAAAAAATTTATTTTTTTTTTTAATTGGTATAATTTAGTGATACGTACAGTATGGTTCACAATATCAAATTTTTCTAGAAATTTTTCTAGTATAATTATCCTCCCAATGAATCAAAGAGCATCCCTACGTGAACGAAAATAATCTGAAAGACGCAGTAAGAATGCGCAGCTAGCGGATGTAAATCGCTCTGTAACAACGTGACTCTGGTTTGAATCCACAAAATCATATAAATATTAATAAAGGCTAAATAATTTATTATATAGAACCTTTTTATATATGAAATATTCTGCGCAAACTTTAAAATCTTTATTAGAATAACTAATTAGAATATATAGCGTTCGTTTAATCATAAAAACGCAATCTAGATCATTGTTTGAATATCGAGAAAAAGAATATACGTACCGATAATTGTATGTACTGATAAATTTCCCATGCCCATTTCACTTGATCTCATTTATATATAATTCTCGCGATGTAACAATTGTAACATACGATACTTTTCTTTGTCTGATTGTCTCTTTATAATAGTGTACCGACCGATATTTTAAGGTTCATTAATATTATTTGGTCGACACTTTAACGATTTGGCTGATATAGCTCTCGCATGTTATGACATAATGTGGGTTTCGGATCTCATATTAAATTTGACATTTTATTAAGAAATTCTCTTCGATATTTGTGGACTTACTGTATAAAGTATCCTTTATCCAATTTTGATCTTTAGCAATTCCTATTTTGTATCATTAGATTCGCGAAGTACTAAGATCAATACGAGAAATAAAGATATTATGACATCTATTAAAAGATTTCTTTTTAAGATATTTATTAGCCAAATTATCATAAATTGCAAATAATTATCATAAATTGCAAATAAAATTCCATCTATCAACGCTAGAGACGCGAAACTAATATTTCTTTTGTTTTGTCTATTTAATATAACTATATAAAAATCTCCGTTAAAACTGATCTGTACGTCTAAAAGTGAAAATTTTCAGGTGACACGACTGTCACGTGATTGCAATAGTAATTTTTAATAGCCGTAAAGAAATTTTTAAAATTTCAAGATATAAAATATTTAAAAAAAAAATTATTTGAAAAAAAGTATCGCCCCATTTTTTGTGAGAAATTATTCATTATTGACCATTATCTTTGATAAGATACTTTATTTTGGTTAGGTTGATTTATTTTATTTTATTTTTTTTTTAAAAAAAATATATCTAAATATAAGATGACAGATGAACAATTCAAACGCCAATATACATTTGATTGTTCCAAAAATATAACATGATTTTTTATATTTTAAAGAATAAATTATTAATCGGAATCTTTTAGAATCATAGAACCACATTAACAATAAAATTCTCATGACATATTTTGTGTATGCTTATAAATTCATTATATAACTATTACAAAATCATTTAAAATATTTCTTATCATGTTTCACATATTATTTATATATTTAAATTAATTGTTACATAATTTGATTTAAAAAAATTTAAAAATAAATATTATAATAACGACATAAAAAGGGTTTTATTGATCTTATTCATTATTCCTTTTATAGAATTTTATTACTATAATAAGTTTAATTCAATATGCTTTATTGTTTTTTTGCATTTTTTGTTTAATTCTATTTAGTAGTCTTTAACATACACGTTCAAAAGCGAAAAAGGAAACACGACATTACGTGTTTTGGCCAAAATTACGAACCAAGAATTATGAAATTATGTCACGGGTTTTGGCGCTTTAAGATCATCCACGGGCACGTGATCGGATTTCTAAAAAATTTTTATTATGATATACCGCGCCGGTGCCCGTCAAATATGTATATTATAAATCATATTTAAATTTAAAGTTATGATGGAATATAAAACACAGATCAATTAATAATGCGTGGCAAAAGCCGCCAATAAAATTTTTTATAGTATAAACTTTCACTAAATTTTTTTTTCTTTCTTTTTTTTTAACGAACCGTCTTAAAGAAAGTTATATTTATTTCTTATTTGTCCTCATATATTTATATATCGAGATTTAAAATATAAAGTATTTCTTCATGATTTACCAAAGATACATATTTAACCACAGATTGGATTGAAGCACTCTAAAAATAGACTAGATTTATTTATCGAAATTTAAATTAAAATAGACGGTAATTCTTTCATTCCCCAGATTCGTCAATGGGATTGGATTGGGGCTAAGCATCCTAAAATAAAATAGGTCGGATAGGATGAACCATTGGATTAAATGAAGCATCCTAAAATAAACTAGATTTATTTATTGAAATTTTAAAGTAAACAGTAAAGGTATACATTGTTTTTATTTTTACAGATTTGACAATGGAATTGGATTGGATTTAAGAATCCTAAAAATGGACTAGGTTAGATAATATTATTTGAATAGAATTATCAGGGATTTAATTTTAAATGATTTTAATAATTTAAGGGGCAATGCAATATGTGCGATAATACGATAATACGATCATATGTAATGATTGAAGTAGTACTATTCGGATAATAATATAAAAAAAGATACACATTGACTACTGTAGATTAATCAATCGAAATTTAAAATAGACTGTATGATCCACCATTGTACTTTTTTTCTCCAGATTCGAAAATGGGATTGGATTGGGGCTAAGCAAAATAGACTAGATCAGATAGTAATATTATTATTTGATGATCTAGATACACATGTTGACCACATATTGACCATTGGATTGAATGAAACATCTTAAAATAGACTAAAGTAGACAGTAATGGTATACATTGTTTTTATTTTTTCAGGTTCGATAATGATGGATTGGATTTAAGTATTCTAAAAATGGATTAGGTCGGTCATTGATATTATGATTTCAATAATATAAGGGGCAATGCAATATGTGCGATTATACGATCATATGCAATGATTATGCGGATAATAATGTAAAAAAGGCAACGACACAAAGAGATATTAAAGCTAAAGCGATAACAAACATTGTCGTGTAATATTGATCTCAATTATTATTTTTTTATATTATCTTGTATTTGGATTGATCCTTATTATTGTTTTTTATTTTGAATCCCTCCTTATATAAACCGCATTATTTTGACGAGGAAATTTCAAAATTTTTTAAATTTTTTTTATCATTTTTGAAATAATTTATTAATAATCAACGAGAAATAAAAATGTGCAAATTCGGTCTTGAAGTAAATAGATTTATTATTGTTTTTTTTTTTAAAAAAAAAAATATCAAATATTTTTAACAAGGCGTTGTTTCTCTTGTAGGAAAATAATCGTATCAGACATTCCGTGAGAATGTATGGACATTTGGATGATTGTTTTATAAGGATTAGCAAGATATTGCCGCAATACACACCAGAACAAATTGAAAACCAGTAAGTAAACAAAATATTTGTGCATATTCTTTTTTTTTCTTTAGGACAAAACTTTAATATTTTTTTAAAAATTTTAAACCTTAGTTATAAAAAATACCTTGACGAAGAAGGTAAATAAAACAGACCTCTTTAATATTTTTTTTTTTTAAAAAAAAAATTAATTCTAACCCATCTTTTATTTTTTAGCCCCGCCGATAAATTATGAACGTATTTTTGAAACATATGAAAAGCTTCAAGCGATAAATATTAAGAATGAACGATTGCGGAAATTAGTATTTATATGTCAAGAATTTTATTTTTCATTGAAAAAGTCTGTAGAACAGAAAATTCAGATTTACATTTAATTATTTTCTTGATGAGATTAATTAATAATTCATTGTTTGTTATCTGACTTATATAATTTATCTTTGAAATTTCAAATAATTTTATTAAAAGTTACTTAAAACTAAAATGTATATATATATAATAAAACTTAACATTTGAAAAAAAAAAAAATTCATAAATATTTTAAAATTTTTCAATTCACGAATACTAATTTTATGTATATTTGCCAGATTTTTTTTTAAAAAAAAATCCCTTAATATCGGAATCCGGCTCATTTTTTCCTGCATCATCGAAGAATTACTTAAAAATATATATATATATATATATATAATTCGTTCTTGTAACTTGTAAGACCAAATTTAAAATTAATATTGATAATGTATTATTATATTTGCAATTATTTAAAAACAAATGGATAGACATCTGCAACTTATTTTGTTGTTTCTCCATAAATTCAATTATTTATTCAAATATTTGGCTAACATGATAGCAGTAGTACAGTAGTGTAGTCTCCGGAAAGATGGTTTATTGATTTTGTATCTTTTTCTTTTATAAACTCGTCGACGTTTTAGAAAGTAAATACGATGTTGTCGGCAATGATCGATTTGCTTGACATTGTGAAGATGAAATTTAAGGCGTTTTAAATGAGAAATGAGAGAAATATAAGGCTGAGTAAATGAAATATCTAGATTCTCGTAACTGGCCCGCGTCAATTTTTGCGTCCGCATACATCTAAAAAATTTATTTGTCCGGCCTAAGTAAATATTTTATTTATTAATAGAACATGAAGGCCTAAATACGCCAAAAAATGTGGTATTAAATAACAAATTTTGTGAACTAATACAATTTTTTTTGGTTTTGTTTAATAATTCCTAATCATTTCCCTAAATGGAATTATTTTTCTAAAAATATTTTTTTTGTTACAAATAGCAATCATAAATATAATATTTAATAAATATATTCATTATTTTCTTTTTTAAGGAAAAAAAGCTAAGAATATAATGATAATAATAAATGATAATAAAATAATTGGTGCATCAAAGGTGCATCAAATGAATTTTATTCGTCAAAAAAATTTATCGAAACACAAAATTTTGTGATCACTCTGGAAAAAAATCATTTCTGCGGTCCTATTATATTAGGTTTAGATAGAATATACCAAATTAGGCTTATCGAAAAATATATGTAGTACAGTATTATCAGCTAGTTTAAAATTTCACGGTAAAAAAAAAGAAAATTTTCATATACAAATACTCTACAAAATTTTATAAAAAATATTTTTCAAGAATAATTTTTTTTTTTTTATTTTTTTTTTTTTTTGTCATTTTCTTTATTTATTTTCTAATTTTTTTTTTTAAAAAAAAAAAGAAATAAAATACTTATTACTTTGATAATTATTTATTTAAACTAAAAAAAAAAAAAGAATATTTTATTTTATTTTTTTTTTTTTAAACAAAAGATGCCAGATGACCATTTCTGAAACGCCAATGTGCATTAGATTCTTCTTAAATGTAATCATTTATAGTTGTTCATTTAAAACCTGATGGAATCAAATAATAAATCCGATTTTTTTAAAGTTCTCATGACACTTTTCTATTCGTTAGAAATCATGCGAAATATTCTCATGCATGTAAATAATCCTTAAATCGCTATTCATTTTTTTTTCATTTTTTGTTCTTTTTGACGGAAGAATTGCATAAAATACTCCTTTATAAGTTGCATTTGATACGGATTGATCCTTATCAATGATGATCTGCGATTCTGCGATTGCTATTATGTCCCTCTTTTGGCAGTCATATTTTCTTTTTTTGGTTTTATTGATTTTTAATTTTCCCCTTATGTTTAGGAGAAAAAAAAAATGTTTATGATAATGACGAGTTAAATAATATTATTAAGACAAATCATATTATCAAGACGCGACGGTGATGTGACCATTTATCACAGTATATAGTATATCCAAGAATTATTGAAATATATTCAAATATATATTATTTTTTTAAATATTTTATTAAGCGTCATAACAATATTTTCAAATAAAAAAATCTAATCCGCTTGTACTGTACCTGAAATTGGATCGTATTCGTATAATATACGTATATAATATAAATTAATTTACAATAATTACAATAATAATATAATTTATACTATTTTATTTGAGAGTAGTTAAACCATTTTTGAAGTATGATATTTGTGACACATTCTTTATCTACGATATGAATATCACATTAATGTATATATTCACTTGATTGTATGTAGATCCGCGTGATGTAATTGCTATCAAATAATGAAAATCTATTTTAAATTTTTTAAATTTTTACGTGATTCCTGATCAATTTTTTGGGCAAAAATTTACAATATTATTTATATTGAATGTGATGTTAATTTATAATCCATATTATATACGAGAAAATGAAATTTAAATAAAGAACTCGGGAGTCTTCAATTGCATAACTTTGAAATGATTAGCCATTTTCTTAAATGTATTTTCGAGATGCAATCACGGGACAAAATTATCATTTATTTAAAACGAAAAAAAATATTAAAAAAGAAAATTTTATTTTTTTTGTTTATTTTTTAATTGTTATAGATTAAATTATACATGATAGTGGTGAACAATTAAAGAAAGTGGATTATGAAAGAAATGGACCTTAATAAATGAAATTAATTTAAAAGGGAAAAACAAAAGAGAGGGGAAAAGGAGAAGACGAAAAAAGGGAAAGGGGAAGAACGAAAAAAAAGGAAAAGGGAAAAATGAAGAGAGAAAAAAGGTGAAGTTTAATTCCATGGAAGTTAATTATATTATCATGATAAATGTATAAATTATTTAATTTTCAGTGGTTTGATAAACCAGATAAGGTATTGTTGGTCCTTCTCTTAGGAATGATACATAAACTCTCCAATACAAATCGCCTATAACTCACGACTTTTAAATTTTCATAGAATTAATTCAATAAAAGATCCAAATCTTCAATATTGTTGTCCCATTATATTTTAATAAAATTAAAAGAAAGGAGCGTATAGGAAAAACAAAACCAAATGGATATTTGGTATTATTAGTCCATTTTTTTTTAAATAAATTAATTTATTTGATTTATAATAATGAAATGGGAAGACGAAAAAAGGGAAAGGGGAAGAAAGGAACGTGTAAGGAAAAACAAAACCAAATAGATATTTGGTATTGTTGGTCCATTTTTTTTTTAATAAACAAATTTTATTTGTTTCAATAATATTTATATTAATGAAATTAAAAGTATAAATAATGAATGAGAAGGTTACCAATTTTGACCAGAGGACAAAAGGTCTCGAAGTAGGTCCTGGGCCAGCGAGAAGGATCGTCAGGTCAGCTCCAGGTTCTTGAAGAACAGGGAAAAAGTGCGAGTACTGAGGACGCGGAACCGGAGCGTGAAAATATAGTTGAATATAACTATCTATTGAATAATTTTGAGAATTTTTGGAGCGAGAATAATTATTGAGAGTATAAATGTTCATGTTTGGTTTTTGATTTGTTATAATTTTTTTACTATTCTAGGAATTTTCGGAGCCTTTTTATAAGAAATGTTTATTACCAGATTTATTGATATTTTTTTGAAATTCCTAAAAATAAATTTTGTTTATAAACGCGTGATTATTAAAATCTTCATTTTAAGAAAGAAAATTATATTATCATTTTAATTTAATATTGTTAAATAAATGCGCCATTGCTTTTGTTATTGTATTAAGCTGGCTGGTTTTGCCTAATCTGTTTATCCATTTTGAAAAGTTAATTTTAATTAATCAGACATTTATGTAACATTAAAATTTATTTTTTATCACAGATCGGTTTTTTTTCCTTTAACGCTTTTGTTGCTTTTGTTGCTTTTGTCAAAATTACGAGTCACATTGGCTGATTTATTATTAATTAATTTTCTAAAAATATAAATTAACAAAGAAAAATGCCTTTGTTAAAAAGCATGCGTGCACTATGACTCATTTTTTTTAGAAAAGAATTGAATTATTTCATTTTGGTAAAGAATATATTAGATTAGATAGATATTAAACTTGTGCGACTTTAAAGTAAGGACGACTTTAAATTAAAGGCGAAAAAAAAAGTTTGTTGTATCGCAACGTTTTTAAGGAGATGGTAAACATAATTTATTTTGAATCTTACAGCTCTTACACTTAGGCAAATTTGCCCAAAAATTTGGTGCTTAGATATTCTCTTTTTCCCCAAAATGTTTACTATAACGATTATAACGACATATCACATGATGATAATTTTAAAATTTACTAGTTATAGGAGGATATCATAATAATGATGTATGGAATTAATTTTGAAAAACAACTTTTATAAATGCTAAAAAACAATTATTTTCGTAAAATTATTAGAAAATATAAAAACTCTATTTAGTTGTCTTTACTCCTTCCTTATTGAAAAATAAAGTTAAACCGATATAATTGTGATCGTGAAAATTTCTTGATGCTTTCTCTTGATTTTTTTATTTTTGAATTTTTTTTGGTAATTGAGAAATAAAATAATATAATTTATTTCCCATTTATTAAATTTGATATTTGTTAAATTTTATATAATCAGCATAATGGAGGAAGTTTTTTAAGTTTTTTGCTATATGTTACCAATTTAGTAGATTTGATCCTTAATTCTTACAGTTTGAGCGCTTTTTCCAGAAAATTTTGGCCATTAATTGATATATCTGAAGATGATAAAATAATCGAAAACTATTTGAATATGAGTTGCTAAACGGAATATCAGAATGTGAAAGAAGTTGTGCAATCGGAAATATGCACGTAACAGTTGTCTAAATTTTTATTAATAAAAATAAATTTTCAAATTAATTAAAATGAATATGAATTTAATAAAATATTAACATAAAACCAAATTAATACTACCTGTTCAATTTGTAATTTGATAATCTTGAATACTAGTAATTTAAAAATACAAGCATATACTGTATCAATGTTTCCAGCAAAATTTTAAATTCTCGTCTCTGTATTGGTATTGCTAATAATTATTTAATTTGTTCTAAAGAAAATAAAAGACCAAAAATCGAATGGGGGCGTTAATAAATTAAGTTGATAATAAATTTATTGTAAAATTCATGTAAGTGCTTGGGATGTTGTAGAATGTTAAAGAAAGTGGTGATGAAGATTGCGTAATTTGTACATTTCGTTGCCATGTGAGAAAAAACCATATTTGCCAATTTATTATGACCGTCGTCATAACATTCAAACAGTCGACCCTCTCCGGTACTACCCAACTCTTGGCCTAGCATGGGACGCATTATTCTTAATGACGCGGCAAAAGCTTGAGCTCATAATTGAACAGAATATGTATAATATGGTGTTAAGTAAGGGCTCATGGTATATTCATGGTAAGCAGAGATATATATATTCCTACCAATACATAATACAATTATGGCCATCCCTTCTACCTCTACCTCTATCTTTGTCTCTTTCTCTAATATTCTCCTTAATTTCTTCAATATAACCAACATTATCATTCCGTTTATCGTTAATATCTAGCTGTAAAACGTTATATTCTTAGTTAGTTTCCACGTATTTGAGCTTTTAAATTTTTTAAAGAAGCTTTGTAGTGACTAACAGTTGTATTTGATATACTTGTGAACTTGTTACACTATTTAAAACCATTTATCATTATTGGAGTTATAGCTGGTTGCTAAGGTGTTTAGTCATTTCGTATCCTATCGCTTCCCCATCAAGTAAATTATTTAAATAAATTTAAAAAAAAAAAATCTTTGTTTGAATTACCTTTGTGAAACTTGCTTCTGGTGCATGATAAGCTCATTAAATTTGAAGTAAAAGTTGAAAGTGAGAGGAAAATAAAAAATGTGAGACTCAGAGTTTTTATATAGTTTTGCATGCTAATTTTCGGTTTAATTGACCATAGAGTAAATCACGTTGATCAATGTACCTGCGGATTTTTTTTTTTAGATCGGTTTTTAGCATTATTAAAAGATGTATCAATTTGTATAAAGAAAAATAAAACATTAAGAAAAAGAAAGAAGAAATCCAGCTCTACAATTTACGCATGTCAAAGATTATGGTAAATGGCGAACTCAAGCACCTGCGGAATTTTGAAGTTTCGGAAAAACTTTACTATTGATAATCGTAGGCAAATTTGATCACATTTTTTGTGTAACAAAAATAAGTTTCGCATTTCGTACTATTTCTTGACAGTAATTAGCTAGTGGTGTTACAAATTATATTGTTCTACGAGTTTAATATTTTGTATCGTATAAATAAATCTAACACTTTCTATTCTTTGATTTTTGAACAATAATAACTGATAACGTTATATGTCATTATATGTAAAAATTCTAAAAATAGTTTATAGTATATGAATATATTATCAAATTGCAAATTCGCCCAAGTAAAAAACATAGAACATTCGTTTTATAGTCCTTTTTATAAAATTGTTCATGAGAAATCAAGACTTTTATCTCATGCCACTTGTATATTAATTATTAGGTTATTAATACTTATTTTTCTTGCAAAAAGAAATACGTGTAATTGACAATTATAATATGTGTAAATAAATGCATCTTTTTTTTCGTTTTACACGTCCGTTAGTGGAAAATTCCCTCTTTCTTCTTATATTTAACGTTATGAGCATGAATTCCATTACCTTTAAATTAAAAATTCATTCAAGATATAAGCCAAATACGTAAAAATAATATTGATTATGATGTTATTTTTATTGTGGGCCGGAAACCTCTTAGAAGAATGATTGGTCGTTCTTTTGTTTTGAAAGTTAGATCAATTTACTTTCATAATAAATTACAATCTTTTAAATTTCCCGAATATACTTTTGAAGTATTTGACGGAATCTTAAGGTAGCTATTAATCTATCTCTCATTATTTATTTAACATTTATACTAAGTTATTATAATTATTATTTTTTTATCCTAGTTTTTCTATGGTAACGAAATTAATGTTTTGACCATGGATTCATTGATGATTTTGTTGACCCTGATGAAAGCTGTAACGAAATTAATTGGCCATGGATCCATTGTCTTTGTTGAACTTAATTAAAGCCAAGCAACGTGAAAAGGGTAATCAGTATTATTGTCAAACGTTCAATCGTACCTTATCGAAGCTCGATCAAGTTGGAGATCTACGAAAACATTTTTATTGAACATTTGATAACGAAGATTCTCAACAACTACAATCGTTAGTTCTGTAAAGATACTCTCAATTTGGATCATTTCAATAAATTTTCTGAAGAGCAATTGATCGAGTTTTTACAAATAGTTGGTAGGATTTTATGTTTGGAATGCTGTGCTCGGTTGGGTGAATTGCGTTTGATAAAATCATAACGTCTTCATCAGCCTCTGGATTTCATCGGCGGCAGGGTTCGTACGAGATTAAACTAAGAAATAAACCAGATGCCTTTCAATATATATAAAGATTATGAGGTATTTCAGTTGGTTTATGTCTAAATAATAAAGCTCAGTAGAGCAAATTCATTTTCTTTGAGGGAATTTGATTTTGCTAATTCGGCTACTTTTATTTTGCATGATATTTTTTTATTTGTAATATGAATTTTTAGTTTTGCATCAAGATAAAAGTTAATTCAAATAATACAATTATGTCTTTCACGATTTAAAGCTATGTTTAATATATAGAACTCAATAAAAAATTATTATATAAATAAATATTTCACTTTCCGTTGAATCAGTTGTTGCCGTTGCTGTTTATGCTGTTTAATGAAATATAATTATTAGGCATTGCGAAACAATTTCCAAGTAAAGGAGCACCTTCGTTGCGTTATTCACTTGTCTATACAGGTTCTCTTTTTTTCAACGTAATCTTCCAAATTTTTCTTCCATTTGGATTATCGATATTCAAAATTTTCTGTCCGTAGTTCCTAAAAAGTATTATTCAAGATTAGTACCTTTTTATTATTGGTAAATAACAAAAATGATAACATGCATACCGAAAATCTGTTTGATGACAAAAAGATAAAAATATGAGTGAACTATTGCAATACACACAATATTATCATATTTTTCATATGGGTTGTAATTGTAATTATTAAGCGGATGATCATTACAATTATTGAGCATTTGAAACCACAATAAAAGGACATAAAAAAACCTTTTGCTTTCGTTATTTCCTAATATGAAATTTTTTTGTTTTTTCATTTTTTCCTAATTTGATCAGCCGCAGTTCCTTGTACGCTATTAATTATTGAATAGTGATTATCACGAAAAAGTAATGGGAAGGAATATAATAAATATCAAGATAACTAACTCTGCGGTGATCATGTGAAAGTCACGCGTCTTACGCTAGCCTTCAAATTTCTAATTCAGATCTTGTTCATCGCCATTTTGTAAATTTCAGTTCTGTAACATCATCTGAAGAAGTAAACCAAACATGCTTATAAGAGAGGGTCACCATCAGTCCATTACCGATACATTATATAGGACCACTTCATCATATTCACCATTTGATTAACATAAATTGGGATTATCCGACTCTTCGATCCTAACCCTATGAAGAAAACCTCGTCTTTATTTCCCTCCACATACATTTAAATTCATGAAATACTAATCATAAGAAATAATAATCATGAAAAAACACTACCTCCCTATCTTAATAAAAAACGTTAAAATAAAATCTTTCTCCGTCTCTATTTCCTCTCATTAAAATTGAGAGAAAAACCAATTCCACTGACATAAATTTAAATTAAAAGAAACCCTTCTCCGTCTCTATAAATTCCACCGACATAAATTTAATAAATATTAAAAGAAACCCATCTTTTTCCGTCTCTAACCTTTTAAATAATCATGAGGAAAAATATTCGACCTCATTTAATAACGTCTTTATTTTCTCTTTCACAATTTTAATTCTTTTAATGTCCCAAATATCAAATATAGAAGATAATTCTCGTTCGCCCTCGATTAATAACGACTAATAATCCAAAGATTTTTTTAATTGTAGAGAGAGTTACTAACTTTTTGACTACTTCGAATACACAATCTGCTTCTCAATACTTTCTCTTTTATATATCAAAAAATAAAAAAAATATCGAATTAGATAATATCAACTTTTTAGTGCTTCGATCCGTGCACGGATAAAACCGCGGTATCCGGATATCTGAAAAAAAAATAGCTATCTGGATACCGCGGGTTTATCTGGATAAAATATCCGGATAGAAAATATCCGGTTTGACCCGTTATCCGGATAAAAAAAATTATAAAAAAATTTTTTTTAACCATTTAAATTACTTATTTATTGAAATTATTATCTATTAAATTACCATTTGTTAAAATCATAATCTATCTTACTAAAATTACTAGTAGAATATTCAATGGTCGGTAGTAATTCAGGCCATCTATAATGCCAGCCCAAATTTTGCGAAATTGATATTTGTCAAGAGGCAGCAGTATCCGGCCCAGCTAAACAAAATTTGGGATTTTTGTAATTATGGCCATTATATATTTGGCCCAAATTACTGTTGATCCATGATTTTTAAAAAAAAATGATTTTTTCTAATAGTTAGGTTGAATTGATTAATTTTATATTACAAAATAGTAATATGTACAGTATACAAATAATATCTAGGATTAACCTTTGGCGATAGATATGCAAGGATACTAACAATTAGCATGAAACAAAATAAAATTTGAACAATTATTTCGCATGAAAAGAAATATATTGTATAAACAATTGAATGACATTAAATAAAACAAAATAGGAAATCGATAGTCTATAAAGTTTTCCAATTGTTGCGTATACTATATCAAAGACTTATCGGCTAATTGATAGCTTTTCATAAAAACCACACAACATCCACGCTATATACTATACAACATACATTTACACTCAGACAATAACTGTTTGTTACTTCACTTTACTAAATACCCACTTCTGGCGTGTACTACTACCCGTGCGCTTAAGTGTGACTATATATTTAAAATTTGGTCCAAATTCTGCTGTTAGAGCCCAAGCCCAATGTAGGTCATTGCAGGGGTGAATGTATCCCTCTGGACGGAA
Organism: Oehlia diaphana; assembly: GCA_003833135.1. Taxonomy (NCBI): domain Eukaryota; kingdom Fungi; phylum Glomeromycota; class Glomeromycetes; order Glomerales; family Glomeraceae; genus Oehlia; species Oehlia diaphana. The sequence goes on from QZLH01000045.1 coordinate 45,643, forward strand.
ATGCCAACATTGGTTAGGATTATTACGAATAGTGTTTGAAAGAGTGATTCCCTTGTTATGACCATTGGATTGAATGGACTCGCCATTGAATCTATTGATGGAACTACCCTTTACGAAACCACGAGTAGGGCAAAAAGGAACAGTTGTCAACTTAAGAGACTTTGAACTTTTTGTTTCTAAAACAACATTATTTTTATTTAATGTCCAAAAAAAATTCGTGCCTTTTAATTTAATATTCACTTGACAGGGTTTCCATTTTTGACTTTTATGACTTAAAGCAACAGCAATAAGGGTGGTTAAAAGTAGCAAAAGGAAGTTAAATCTCATTTTGATTTTTACTTTTTTTTTCTGTAGAGAAGAATGTTTTATTCCTGTTGCGATGTTTAGGGCATATTTATACATGTAAAGATCGGTATAGAGACTTAATGTTTAGCGAAGTCATAAGTTTAGATGCTTAGATTCAGTTATTCAAAAAGAATTCTCACATATAAAAGGATTATTGATGCTTAGGCCACAGGATTAAATCGCGGCTTTGAATAGATGATATCCAAGCATCTAATGTTTTTTGAATTGCTGGTTGTCTGAACTGCTTTACGCCTATACCATCTTTGACACGTCACGCACGTCTGTAATGTGTGCAGGCGCAGCGCCACAGCCACTTGTCAGTCCTGTCACTGATACAAGTGTGCCAGGTTAATTGCGCAGGCGCAGCGCCACAACCACCTGTCACTGATACAACAAATCGTATCATTCGTGTCGCAAACTTTACACAAATAATCATTATATTACCGAAAAACACCGGTTAGTTAGTTAATTATCTAGATTTTTAGAGTATTTATGCTTTTAGAAAAAAAAAACGCGATTTTTGGTAAAAGTGATATAATTTATTTGTATTTATTATATTATGTACTGTAGCATGTTTTCGATTTTTTGTGTTGTTTTATTATTAATTTATCATCTTTATTTCGTTAATAATTTGTTAAAATATCATTGATTTACCTATAGCGTTGCATTTATTTTTGTTAAATATCCATTTTATCTATTTTTTTTTAAATAATGATATGTTTTTATCATCTTTATTATTAACTATCGTCGTAGAATATTAATTTGTTAAATTCTATTAATTATCTGTTGTAAAACTTTAATTATTAAATTTTTAATTGTTAAAAGCTTTAATTCGTTAGATGATATTGAATTTTTATTAAAGAATGATATTAATAAAAAAATTCATTTATAGATCATTTCTTTTGCCGCCCATATAATGGGATGGGAGTCTCATCCCATCCCATCCCATCCCATCCCAAATCCCAAATCCCAATCCCAATCCCATTTAATAATATACTATATAAAAAATATTTATCCTATAATTTCAGCCAAATTTTATAATTCCGGCTTAAATTTCCTTTTTAGGCTCTCGAGTAACGTTACACAATCCCAAAAAGGAAATTTTGTTCTCATAAAACGGGATGAGTTACACAATTTCAAAAAAGGCAATTTCTATGTCGATCATTTATTTCCGGTCAAAATTAAAAAATCATGTGATACTGGCAATAAATAGAAAGTTTTATTTAATAATGTAATTTAAATATATTTTATAAACTTTATTAGATATTCAAATATAAAAATTAATTATATTTATATAGATTTTATACTGATTTTACTAAAAAAAGTATTATTTAAAGATTTTATATTATAATTTTTTATTTATTTATTTATTTATTTATTTTTTTTTTTTGCAAGGTAGTGCAATTTGCGAATTTAATTAATTACAGTATATAAAAGATAGAATAATATTTTGGTAATGAAGCACAAAATACAAAAGAAATATGAGGTACTTACAATATCTATCAATTTTAATGATATAGTCTTAAGTTAATAAAATGAAGGAGTTTGAACTGCTTCTTTTAGAGGTTTGCCAATATGATAATTTTTAGCAGCTAGAAATTTGAAGCAATATAAAGAACATGAAAAATTTCAAGTAGCCCTAATAGATATTCTTAAATGAATAAGAACTGATGTATTATATTCTACTAAAAATTCTATTCAATTAATATTTTATTTTATTGGATATAAAGCTTTTATAAAGGGTAAATGAAATTAATTATGTATTATAATATTTGGGTAGACTTGGATAAAGTCACTCATACTACATTTCAATTTCAAGAATTTAAAAATGTATGGATGAGGTAGTTTGCGCCTATTTTAAATAGATCAAGAAATTAATTATCAAAGAAAAATAGTCTGTATCATAAGTAGAATTAAGATGTATATCTAAATATTGCATTAAAGAATTCAAATACTAATAAAAAACAGGAGAAAAAATTTTTTAGAAAATGGCAAACTATAAAAACTTTAAAGTACTGAAAAAGAATCTGGATAATATTTCTAAACTAATTTTATTAGTAAAAATTAGAAATTTACTAAATAGATTTACCAACTAATGAATATGATTAGACAAGCTAAAAGAATTATAGACTAGACAAATGGGACACTATAGTAGTTACTTCATACTTAAATCATTTTATTAGCCTTTTTTTATATTATAATTTTACCCTGGCTTCTATATTGTTATTTTTTTTTATTTTTTAGTTTTAGGTTTTATGTTATAGTTACAGTAAGTCTTTTAAAGTACTTATAAGATGAAGATTGAAAGAAGAAGTTTCCCTTTAAGAAAAGACTCCTTTAAGAAAAACTTACTTTCTTAGTCTAGAGTTTCAATTAACAATAATACATATATAATTGCTTTAGTAAATAGTTTAATTCTTAATAAATTAGTTTAGTAGTTTTATTATATATATCTCAATTGATTTTACATTCTTCTTTAATAAAGTTTTCAAATATATTGCAAAAAAAAAAAATTAACTAATAAATTAAGAATTATAGTAAAGTAAATTTATAAATAGATATTATCATTATGGCCCTCATCTACATGTGCAGAGCTAGTAGCTATTTTTCTGGCATTACTCACAGATCCTATGAATGCAAAAATTAAGATATATACAGACAGTCAAAGTGCCATATATATGATTAATAATAGATATAATAAATCGGGTAGAAAATTATTGAAACAGTCTAATTCTTTAATTTTACTTAAGATAGATATTCTTTTATAAGAAAAAAAGATGGATCTAGTGTTAGTGAAAGTTAAGGGGCACAGTAGAGATGTTATGAATGAAATGGTAGATAAATTAGCTAAGAATACAAGTAACAACAGCTGTTTTTTAATAATAGGTTTAACTATAGCAATAGAAAAGTCAGATTTTTTCCAATTTTTAAACAAATCCCTATTGAATACAACTTAAGGAAATTTATCAAAACTCTAATGAATACTAAAGTGGCAGCAGAATGGTCAATGCTAAAATCAAATAGACATGAAATTCCAATTGATTGGAATATAACTTGGAACTTAATTCATAGATATAAAGGGTTTAATTGTATTTCAGTTATTAAAAAATATTGGCACTTAATATTTATTGTTAAACTATTTGCTAAACTTCTTCCTATAGGTACTGTTTTATTATAGCGAAAACCAAATCTATATAAAGAGTTTGTCTGTCCAAGGTGCAATGCTAACAAAGAAGAAAACAGACAGTATTTTATTGAATATAAGGCTAATAAGGACTTATGGCCTATAATCAAAAGCAGAATGCAAAATGATGTGATTTTCATAATTCAAAAATAAAGTAATACAATAGAGGATATACCTAAGATTATATATAAGAAATTAAACCAGATATTAGGAACACAACATGATAACAAAAAATTTTTTGACTTTTACTCACTGGCTTTGAAAGCTAAGATTGATACTAATTTTTCCAAAATATCAAAATAAATATTTGGATTTTCAGAGTCAAAAAACATTCTATTTCTGGTCTCATTTCTGGACTCCTTTATCATTCACTTTAAGGAATTAATTTGATTGCCTAGATGTAATTAAGGTTACTTGCCAAAACTTAGGGGTTTAGGCAAGATGGCGTTTTGCCAAAAAGCAAAATTCTGCCAAAACTATATTAAAGTTATATCAAAAAACTGGCGAAACTCTGGAGAAAGGCAAAACTGCTAAAACTTATTATAAATGCCGAAACTGCTGAAACTCTGCCAAAACTATAATAAATCTATAGTAAAATTTTGACGAAACTAATCGTAGGATTTTGAAGAGGTTTAGACAAGCAACCTTAGATGTAATGCTACTAATAATGCATAGGAAAAAGCTAAAAATATTGGAAAAAAAGACAAATTAAATGAATCTGAAAATATGGATCATTATTTCAAATCTTCTCATTAACAGATAAAACAATTAAAACAGAACAAACAACAATTGGAAAAAAATAATATATCAAATTTACGGAAAGATCAAATGGTAGAGTTTGGTAATACATCAGTGGAATTGGATTCAGTACAGCCTGAAAACTTAGAAAATGAAAATCTCATATTATCAAAATGCTACAGAATGGAAAAAAAGTTCAAGATCAAATGTGTTTACTAATTAATAACAACTGGTAGTTTAGTTAGGCTTATAAAAAGACAAAAAATGTTGTTAACAATGTTATAATTGATTTAATTCTTCTACCAAATCAAATAACAGTTCAAATGAATCTTTAAGTATTTTTCCTTTTTTGCTTTAATTCAATGCTGTTTGATTTCTAATCTCAATAAATCTCTTCCTCCAGTCTGGGTCTATACCAAGTTTTTTCTGAATAGCTATAATATCTTTCTTTTTATAAAAAAGCATTTCATATAATTGAGTTTCGCTTTTATCAGAATTAATATTAGTATTACTTGTCATGATTGTGTTTATCTCAGCAACAGTATAATTAATCTGAATTTGGAGTTATACATAATAATAATAATAACAATTTCTATAATTATTCTATAATCAATAGACATAACACTAATTATTTTTATTCTATATTTATTCTTATCCATATTTTGATGATTGCATCCTACTGGATGGATATAGCTTATGATAATTTTTTTGTATGGTATATAAACTACATATTAATAAAGCATATATAAATCATTAAAAAAAAAAAAAAATTATAAATAGATATTAAAAATTTATAGTAGTTTACAGTATATTATAAGATTAATTAAAATTCTAATATAATTTAATGGTTAATAGTATATCTGAACATTTTTATTGCACAGTAAAAGTAAGAGGCCTTCATCTATTTGTAATTTTGTATGCCTTTAAAATCAAATAAAGCTCTAATCAGTCATATTAGAAATAAAAAAAAAAAATTTTAATGATAATTAATTTAAAAAAAAAAATTAGAGTAATACTTTTTTTTTAAATAAATCTTAAAGTTAAAAAATAATATTTTTAAGTAATTAGAATTTTTAATTAATATATTTTATTTAAATTTTTATTAAAGTTTTTTATTTGTGAAGTTTTATAAAAATATAATTAGTTTTTTTTATAGTATAATATAATATTTTATAAAATATATAAATAAGATAAAAATAGCAATAAAAAAAATGAATTAAAAAATTAATAATTCTATTTAAAAAATTTATTAAAGAAATTTATAAAAATCTAAATATTTTTAATAAAATAATAAATGAAAAAATTTGGAAAAATAAACTAAAATAATCTTATTTAAATTATTTTAAATAAATTCATTTAGTTGTTGTTTATATTATATATATATTATAAAATTAATAAAGCTGTTCTTTTTTAAACTGAATTTTTCTAAAAAGATTAACAAAGTTTTATTTTAATTAAGAAATTTTTTAATTGTTAAATTTAATATTACTATTAATATAAAATCTTAAATACTAATATTTACAGAAATAATTTAAAGTTTATAATAATAAAAATATAAAAATATAGTAAATAATAAAAATAAAAAATAAAATTGCTTAATAATTATTAATTAAGGGTGAATTTATTCCTTATCCTGAGTGAAATTCAATATTCCTTATGTCATAAGTTGTCAAAAAATGTCAAAAATAGTGTTTATAACCTTTCTTAAGATATTAAGAAGTAGGCAAAATTATTTATAAGTTATAAAGGCAGCAAATGATCAGCAGGATGTCATTTTTATATATTAAATTCAGAGGGGTGAGAAATCATCCGGGTGTAAACATAAATTTTTTTTTTAATTAATATATTATATATCTTATAATAAAAAATGGAATAAAAAAATAATAATAAAAAGTAACTGTACAATCCAAAGTGCCATTTTGTCCGCTTACTTATAGAAAAAAAAGTTTTTTTAAATTAATATTATAAATAAGTAATAAAAAATAAATTTATATAAATTTTATTTAAATATAATTTTATTAATAAATTTTTAAGTATTATAAATTATTATATTATTCATTAAAAAAAAATTATAATAATAAAAATCATTGTACAAAATATATAAAAAAATAAACATTATAATTTTTTTAAATTAATTTTTTTTTATATAAATTTAAAAAAATTACTTATATTATAACTTCAATCAGCTACGAGGATAATTAATTACATAAGTAATTCAATACCCAATCACTTACGAGAAGTTAAAATTAAAGTATTTATATATATATATAAAATATATTAATATTAATTTTTTTTTTATATAAATTTAAAAAAATTACTTATATTATAACTTCAATCAGCTACGAGGATAATTAATTACATAAGTAATTCAATACCCAATCACTTACGAGAAGTTAAAATTAAAGTATTTTTAATAAATTTGTAAAACGGGTAAATATAATCTTGTTTGAATAAAATTAGTAAGTATTATATAAAATATATTAATTAAAATGTTAGTTTAAAGTATTTTTAAAATACTTACATTTAGTAGCTCCTCTAGATGACCTATTGTTTTTTTAGGACAGGAAATGTATGCTGAAGAATTTTTATATAAATATACAAGACATTTATTAATAAATTAAGATGAGATATATAATTAAGAAAAGACGAGTATATGACTTACTAAGAGATCTTTGAGATTCGCGAGGAAGTACAAGAAATATGCCAAAAAACGAAACACGAATTAATATCAACATGTACTGATAAATCATGAATAATAATCAGATGAGCATTTAAACATCTCTACTTATTCATCCCGTTCAATCTCGACCTATCCAACTCAAGTACGAACTACTCGTCCAATATGTTTATTCTGCCATCGACATAACTGCAAGTCCGAATACCGTTTATTAAAATAGATCATATCATCGACTTACGCCATTAAGATAAGTATTTCTTTCTTGAACCCCATTTGCATGATCTTTACTTAAAGCTTTATCGTTGGAAAAAACCAGTAATTAAGTTATTTTTGTTCTACTTTGATAACGGACTCTAATTATTTTTTTTTGCTTGAGTTTCACTAGCATTAAAGCTCATCACTTGTATTTGTAATAAGATGAACAGAAGATATTTTTTTGATCCTAGAGTAATTGGACTAGCTTATTTAAATAGCCCTACTTTGAAATCAGACACAGCTTTCACATGATCACCGCGGAGTTATCTTGATATTTATTATATTCCTTCCCAATACTTATTCGTCGTGCGTTTCGTTTTCTTGAAAGATGAATGCCTCTTTGTTTTTGAACGTTTTCTGGTTATTGCTTGGTAAACACCCGGGTTTCTTCAAGATGATGCTTCATCACCAATTTCCATCGAATAAAATCATCATTGTTATTTACATCAAATTTGTATCAGAGC
>QZLH01000045.1:82507-120320 GCA_003833135.1 Oehlia diaphana
ATAATTTTATATGTAATGACAATAAGTAACAGGTTATGCCTTACGGTGTCCAGTCCGATGATCTTTCTGAGTCCAGTCATGTCAATTTTTAGCACAGTCATGTGAATTTGGGTCTGGATCATCGGACCTTGCGGTCCAATGATTCGCTTAAAAATTACTTGGGTCCGATTGATTATAGAGCTTGATCTACACGATTTTTTTTTACTGTTCGCTTAGTTATTATAAAAAAAAAATTTTTTTACTATTAATATTTAATGAGATAATGGTTTTAGTAATGATATAGTATAAATTGCTAGGAACCTCTTGTTTCAATAAATTAAGATGAAATTAATTTTTGTTAAAGTTTTTAACCATTTTATTGTAAAAATAATGTTTATTTCAATCTACAACTAATAATTTTGAAATACAAGAAAAAATATCGTTCATGTAAATTTAGTTCGGTCCGATTGATCAAAATCACAGGACTCGGCACAGTTAATTCAGTCTGATGGTAGCGAAGTCCGATCAAAGTTTAAATTCAGTCTGCATCAAAATTCACATGACTGTGCTAAAAATTGACATGACTGGACTCAGAAAGATCATCGGACCGGACTCAGTAAAGATATACTCATAAGTAACCCATCAGTTATATAATGAACCCATCAACTGAGCTTAAATATTAATTGGCTTGATTTTTCCAATCAGCCGATATGATAACGTTCAATAAAAACAAAAAATTTTTATATTACAATTGATCAACTGATTATGATTTATTGTATTACACGGTGTTGTTATACATACATCGATCCTACTCTGATATTTCTAAGCCACTGATGATAGAGATTTCTTCTTTTTCTTTTCTCCGTCATGGTAAATTGATATTATTCGGGATCAACTACGAGATATGCATTTTGAGCCTTATAATTTCCAATGTAAACATTAACACTGTTTGTATTTCTTCCAACAAACTCTTGAAGTGTCTTTCTCTATTCCAGTTGTCACCTGCATTGATTTCGATCACGTGCAACCAATCATTTTTGTTGTTTTATTACCATCATTAGACTCTCGGAGTATAAATTAACCGGCCAATTTTATTATTGGTTGACACAACGATCGTCGCCTCAAATCTCGAGTTTTCGACTCGGAAATTTTTTTTCTTCCAGAACAAATCAACAGATTGTATATTTAACCGCTTTTTCTTGTCAAAGTTTTCAAATATTATGTTCCAATCTTTACAACCGATAACAACCTTAATAGTATAAATATCTTTAATCTCAAGTCTTTACGATCGATAACAACCTTGATAGCATAAATATATTTAATCTCAAGTTCTCAACTTCTGAGTCTCAGCAAATTGCGTAATTTCCAAAGATATTGTCATATTACTTTGATCATACCTCATTCTTTTTAGCATTATGAAAAGTTCTTAAAGTATGGCTTTGATAATTAATGGAAGCTTTATGGTTACATAAGTCGATGTGGATACAACACCTCTTGGGACCATATGTATAATTTACAAAATAGTGCATTTAAAGAGGTTTGCATTTATAGAGGTAAAATAGTTAGAGATCATATAAGCTTGGGACCGAACCAGAGGGTACATTTGAGAGGGTATACATGTTGGGTGCAATTATGGAGAGTGCAATTATAGAGGTCTGATTGTAACAAGATCAATACTGATTAGACGAATAAATAATTACAACAAATGATAATGAATATTGAAGTATTATCATTTTCCTCGCGGCTCTTTATTTTCTTCGAGTTAGTGGTAGGGATAATTTAAGTTAATATTCAAAATTTTCAATAATTTATTTTTGCCGTTTTTCATGAATTTCTTTCATTTTTTATATTTTAGATAATCCTACTATGGATTTCTTTTATTTTTTTTTTTAAAACAGTTTGTAGAGGTAAATTTGAAGCAGAGTCTTAAACTTAGTATTTTGTTATCTTTATTTGGATTTTAATGAATATATTTCACAAAGGTTAATTGGAAGCGCTCGAGCCGGTTCCTGCATGACTTGTTCTTGCTCGACTGGGCTCCTGTCCGACTGGCTCCTGCGTGTCGGACTCCTGCGCCAGTTTCTTAACCACTTTACGAGCTCTCAAGTTATAAATTAATCCTGTAATATTTATCGACTATTTTTATTTAATGAAAAACGCTTTATCATTACTCTTTTTCTGATTTTTAATTGTATTGTGCTTTTTTTTTTAGATATTTTACACATTCCGATCAATGTCCTGTATTGGGAGTTTCGTTAAATGAAGATAATTTAGATCTATGATTTCCTTCTTTTTAATGGATCTTCCGATTTCACACCTTATTCAATACATTCTTTTTGAATCACAACGACTAGGTACTGAATAGAGGTTTGACCAAAACATCATCTCACAGGATGTGGAAGATGTAATTCGAAAAAAATTCAATCCTACGTTTTGATGTCTGTGAATTTCGTGTCAACAAGGTTGCATAGGGAAATCTTTTTAAATTCATGATATGGTGAATGCTGGACAGATTCAACGTATGAAAATATGCATAGTATCACTACTACAATTGTTATTGTTAAGGCAATGCAAGCAGTTCGCAAAGAAAATCAACTTTCTCGTCGTTTAATTAGTATCACTCCCTCATTAGATTTAGTATTAATTTAGGAGATAATACCTCAATGTATAATCTTAAAATATGGCTTTTCTTATGGTTCGGTACAGCGTGCCATCCTGTCTATTAAAGATCTATTTCAGAATATGGCTTTTTTTATAGTTCGGAACAACCCTTCTATCAACAACTAAGATAACCAAAAAATTAAGAAATAACCAAATACTGGGCATAAATAGTGACAATAATTTCACTGATTTTTTCAAAGTGTATTTTGGGTTAAGCTACATCAGTATTACATCTTGGTACATTTCAGCAACCCATTCTCCTCGAGATTTGAGTCATGAACCACAGAACAACTAATACAGCTCATGGATACATTTTAAGTTGTATGTCTCTAAAAGTATAAGATAACTGATTCGGGTTCAGCCAATATTTATTGGAGATAGTGCTTACGAAGCCATTGATGTTCTATCCTCTGATGAACGTAAAAGGTCCACTCTTCCTAATTACAAGATCGCGCACTCTGCAACTGTAAACGCTATTTATGGTATTCTAAAGTGGCATCTCCATTTCCAAAGATGAAAATTATTTAGAGAATGCACGAATGCGAACGCACATATGATGCAGATATAAAATCAAGTGTTAATTATGGCTGAAATTGTAAATGGCCGAATTCGAAGCAACCAGTGAATGCATTATAAACAGATTCTATAATAGTTACTGGATGGTGTGCTGGTGCTCTACCCGCTGGTGATGGAAGATCAAAAGATCATATTTCCGTCGATATGAGGTCAAAAATAATTATCAATACTTGAATCCTTGAATCTTGATTACATTTTCCATCAGATTTTGGTCATTTGTTGCTACACGACATAATCTAACTTTGGCTGTTATTTTGTCGACGGAATGAGTGTTTATATTTTACACTTGTTAGATTCTAATTTTGTTGAGAGAATCAAGAAACACAACTTCTAAAGTGGCGGGTGCGTGAATAGTCGCGTTTAGTGAGGAGATATCCGGAGGAGTAAGCTCAACGGAAACCGGCTGGTGAGAAGTTGTGTCAACATCATGTGTAGTTCTGGAGCAGGAGGAGTGGTCTAAAGCAAAAACTATAGTTAATTTTTTCGACACGCTGATCGCGTTATAAAGTAGTGATATATTTTGAGTGGCCCTTTCTATCACTCGGGTATTTTGGAATTTTAATTGCCCTTCCGACAAACCCTCTAGTTATTTCCTGTTTGCTAAGTCGAATAATTTCCATGATTTGAGGTTAAAAGTTTCAAGATGGTGAATCTGATTTTACCATCAGGATGAATCTGGATTTCAACTTCCATCAGGATTTAGGTACATTTGTTGCTACATGAAAAATCCCATATTAGCTGTTGTTTTTATCGATGAAAATAATCACGCAACAAATACATTTTTTAGAAATTTATTTTGACTTCCCATGAATACGAGATCTGGTTTAGAAACAATATTGGTTCTAGGAAATCAAAGAAAATTGGATATCTTAATTCTTTAGATAATCAGTAATTTCTCCACAATAGCATGCGATGATGTATATTTTTTAGATATTTAGTGAGGAATCAAATTAATTGAAAAAAGACATGTGATGATATATATTTTTTAGATTTTTAGTGAGGAATCAAATTAATAGAAAAAAAATATCAGATTTTAGAGAGCGAGATAATTTAAAAATTGTCAATAAATAAATTATTCAAATTTTATTTGAACTTAAGTTCATCTTTTCATTTAATCAAAAGTTTTATTTAAATAAAATCAACTTTACAAACTTTACAATTTTTAAATTGTTACAAAAAAAAAAAAATTTCGTACTCGTTCATGTTTAAGATAGAATAAATCAAACCCAAATCAATTAATATGTGTATAAATTTACATGTTTAAATCTATCTAAATAACGAAAAATATCAACGCAAAATATTTCTTCCAGAACGTTCATCTGTTGCTGTTTCGTGATCGTAGGGAATAACGTATAACTTATATAAGAAAAAAGAATTGTAATATAAAAATGAATCTAAAAATCGAATTTACAAATTAATATTAAAGTTTTTACAAACTGAAAACAAACAATCATGACATTTAAATAACGTACCAGCGTCACAGCTAATACAACCTTTATAAACGTCAACGTCATCAGAAGTCGTAGAGTTCCTTGATTTTTTGTGGAGATTGAATGAATAACAATCGAATTTTGAATCATGAAAAGTTATGTGAGCTAAATGCCCATTGTAGACGTTTAGTCTAAATGATATTTCACAGAGTTCGGGAGGGAGATAGTCATTTTTCCTCCCTATGATGCAAGGAAGTAAAGGGTAAGCTAAATGCCTATTTTTAGGCATTTAGTCCAATACTTCTCGTTGCATTTTTCTATGTATAAGTACTATCTTCTTGTTCACAAAGAGGTATTGTCTTTAGTCTGTAGGTGATGAAAATGAATATTTTGTAATCCATTTGATATTCCTTTGATCCAATCCGAATTTTTTTTCAGTTGGACTTTATCTTTAATCCATTCGAAGATTAATTTGTTATTTTAGTTGTTTGTCCAGCAGCTGAACCAATTGTACAAATTGTACAGTGTATTTTTTGGCGTTCTTGAAAATTACCTATTCATAATTAGAGATCGTTTCAGTTAGTTTTAGTCACGAAAAAAAAATGAAAAACGTTTTAAAAACGTAAAAAACTTGCATAATTCTATTATTAATCATTCAAACTTAAATTAGCGCTTGTTAGAAAACCAATTAAACGTTAAAAAAAAGCGACAACTACAAAATTACGTTTAAAAAAATCGCGATAGATTATTGACAGATTATCAAACTAGCACGTGCACTCGTGTTGCTTCATTTATTGTTAAAAATTTCAATCAAGTATGTTTGTATTAAATGTATAAAATGAAATATCTGCATCTCAGAACGTGGAGATTTTTAAAAAACAAAATTTTAATCATAAACGAGAGATGTCTACCCATTTGATTTTCATCAATTTTTTTTTTACCATACCCAAAATAGTTAAGATTAACCCAAATTGAAGTAAGAAATCTTATGAAAGTAGTCTACAATTCTATAATTCTACAATTATTTTTTAAAAACACATTATTAATAAAATTTTTTTCCCACCGAGATCAGGATATAGGACAAAATTATATTCATTCAATTTGAAATATGCACAATTTTTTTTAAAGATCATTAAGATAAAACGAATATTTCAAACTTTAATTTATTTTTTTTCGTAGAAATACCAAGAACCTACATGCGTTGAATAATTTTGGTTAACATTTTTTTTTTATCAATCAAAAAATTCAGAATATTTAATTATGGCTTGCGGAAAGGAATATCCAAATTAGTTTAAAGTATACTTTTTTAAACTCTAAATGAATTGAAAAACAGTTAGTTACCATGTATTTTACGTTATTTGTAAATCAATTACTTTTTTGTTCAAATCTTTTATTTGGTATCGGAGAAACTCCAAGATCACGTTAATTCTTTACTTTTTATTTACAAATAAATCTTTTCATTTGAAAAAAATAGAATTCTGCTTAACCAAAATAATTATATCCTTAAAAAAAACAAAAAAAAAAAATTTAATTTTAAATTTTTTTTTTTTTGTGAACCGTGAACCACAATTTAATTTTGGATATTTGGCGTGATATGAAGTTGTAGGTATCAAGTTTTTTTTAAATTTTTTTTTTATTTTTATTCTACCCCCAAAAATGAAATCTTTTAGGAAAAGCGTATATTATAAATGGGGTGATATGTTGTATATTAAAATTATATTAAGCATTCGTAGGAAAGAATTGTTATAAAAAGACGCATTAATTTCCCAAATTCCAAAATACAAAAAAAAACCAATTAAATTAATAATGATTCATGACTTTTCTTCCCCTCATGTCGATATATATTTGTAACTACAAACAATTAAACCGATTTTTATATTTAATTTTTTATATATATATTTTTCCCCTACAAATATTATCGTCATGTTTAAATCATCAAATTCATCACCCTTAAAAATCATCAAATTACGTTACCTTTAAATTATCACAACCTGATAACCACGTATTATTTATTTATTGTGTATTACAACTCGCGTATTATCTATTCATGATTATCTCGTTTTTATCGTAAATAATCTATGGAACCGTCAAGGTAATTGGGGCACAGCCATTGTTTAGCTATTTTGCCATGTGCCCCACTTTCCTCGGTGGTGGATCCCGGCCTCCGCCGATTAAGATTTAAAATAATTAAGATTTTGAAATTTGCCAGATTTTTTTGCGACATCTAAAATGGTTTTAAGAGGTTAAAATACGACTTTTTTTTTTTTTTTTTTGAGATAAAGTAATTTCTGATTTCTCTCATGTTATAAAAATTATTTATTTCAAATCATATTGATTATTATTATCATTATCATTACTTCAGTTAATGTTTAAAACACGGATTAATTTTTTTTTTTTTTATTAATTTTGCTTTTCGTTAATTTATTAATTTTTTTCACGTGTGTCTTTTTTTTTCTTTTCTTTTTCGTAATTTTGTCACTCTTATTTTTATATTCGAAAACCGAAACTCTTTTAAAATTATCTTTCGATGGTTTTTTTTTTAATTATATATTCGTTTTTCCGTAAAATCGACCACTCGTTAATAAAATAATGAATCGACCACTTTTTTTTACTAAAATAATAAATCGATTAATATACATAATATTTTTTACTTGTGTTTAAATGTATTTACGGTATACAAATGAATAATTTTAATTTTATTTATCGCGCGTATTATTTAAAAATTACTACTAACAAATGATTCTCATAATGTGGAGATATGTAGAAAGGGATTTCTCGTATATAATCGTGTAAATTATTTTTTTTTAAAAAAAAAAGCGGAGCATACCTTTGAATAGGAGATATAATATAAATTTGAAACTCAGAAGAGTAAGTATTTTTTTGTCGCGACCTTACATGTTTTACTGTTAAATCATAAAATAGTACGTGGCCATTTCACCAATCAATGAAGGTCCCTGTAACGACGGTTGTTGTTTAAAAGCGGAAAGGTTTGGATTAAAAAGGGAAGGTTAAAATTTAGATGCTAAATTAGTGTAGAAGTATGCATTTTGAAAACAACGTTAACGTCAATGTTAGCTTTTATGTCGAAATGACCCACTACCCATTTGATCATTTGATACAATTATCTTTTTTTCGTTGAAGAATGTGGAATAGAAATAATTTATATGTAATGAACTCGCTAAATCATTCATTAGATATGTATCATCACGATATCACTAAAATTATGATAAATTTAAATATTATTTGCATACAATTTATTATATGATTTAAGTCCATTGACCCCAGTGTGAAACATGGGTATGGTTTAAGTCCCATTGAACCCCGGTGAGAAACACGGGTATGGTTTAAGTCCATTGACCCCGGTGCGAAATCCCTAAATGAAAAATCTCGCAAATTATTGAGTGGTGAATTATTAACTTTTAATAATTCATCCCCAGTAGGTAATACTTTAACTTTTGTTGTAAGTATTTTTAGGGTTATAACTTATAAAAAAACATCTTAGAAACCTTAGAATAAAAAAATCTTAGAAATAAAAAAATCTTATAAATAAATAAAAAAAACCATCTTAGAATAAAAAAACATCTTAGAAATAAAAAAAAACATCTTATAAATAAATTACTTAAAAATTCTATAAATAAAAATTTATCTTAGAAATATAAAATATTAATTATCTTAAATAAATATATAATATTTTAATTTGAATCATATAAATTACCATAACTTATTATTAATTGGAATATATTCCCCTTGTTGTAGTTATTTGAGAATGAACATCAATACTTGTGTTATCTCTGGTCATACCGAAGCAATCCGCAAGTTGAACCGCTATGTAAACATTTTAAAAAATATTCATACGGCTTTTTTTTATAATTTGTTATTTAACGCCTACTTGTTAAATAATCTTGATAATAATATACTCATCAGATATGTCGTTAAAAATTTAATTCTGGTATAAAGCCAATTTTTCTTACAAAATATCCCGAATATAAACTGATTTATACTTGCTATACTCTTGCTATACGGTATTTACATCGTTATATAGAACGCATATAATATCTCTCTGTACTTATAAACGTTTAATATTATATAACAAATGTTCACACTTTCACTTAATTCATCATCATCGACAGGATAAGTGAAACAATTTTAAGACGACACGGAAAATGTCGCAATTTACGCATTACGAAGCTGAAATCCTTTGTTAAACTTTGAACATATTCATAAATTTAGACAAATCCGTTAAGTCCGACATTATAAATGTAAATAGCGGAAATGGGAGAAAAATATACGCAAAAAAGCGCGTAAGAAAATTAAAGAAGGAAATGTTTTACTTTTGCATATTTTTTTTTTTTTCTCTAAACATAACGCCATATGGTAAGGGATTAAATACCATTTTTAATTTTAATTAATTAGAGAATGTACAATCTAATTACCAAATAAACTATTATTGAGGTGTGCATATCAAACCCTTGAAATGATGATGACAAAATGTCTAATCTATATGCGTTTTCATTCATAGCTAACATATGTACAGTATGTAGATCTGTGCGATGACGCACCAAAAATTAACGTTAAAATTTTTATTGATCGTCACGAAAAGAAATTTCACAATTTTTAAGTAAATTTTTTCTTATTTTATTCTAGGAAAAAGAAATAATTTATCTAAATTTGTTCATATTGACTATTTTGTATATATTATCATTTTATGTTAGTATTTTTTTTAAAAAAAAAAATTTAAATGAAAAGATCGTCGTTAAAAAAAGAATTCATTTAAACAAAAGTTGCTATAGTAAATGTTATTTTTGAACTAGCTGAAATCAAAATTCTCGTGACACTTATGCATGAGAAAAAAAAATTTGATTTTTTATTAAAAAAACTAAAAATAGATATTTTTTTATAATAATGATAGATTATTTTTTTTTTTGTTTTTGAACTTTATTTTATTATTTCTTTATTGTCAAAAATCAAAAAAAAAGGGAAAAATACCGGCCTGCATTACTTTAATTTTCCTGATTTTTTAAATGAATTTAAAATTCATGTGAATTTCGATTGATAAATATATTATAACCTAGTAATCGTAGTAACAACAATCAGTATATACATTTAGAATAATGAACTTACCTTACGGACAATGTTTCCAAATTAGATTTTTTGGGGGCAAAATTTTATCAACATATTGTTTATATTATTTATTTATATTATTCATTTGTATTATTTATTTGTATTGTTTATTTGTATTATGTATTTATTTACAGTATATTATTTATTATTTATATTATTTATTTGTATTATTTTATTTATATTTTTTATTTATAGTATTATTTTTATTTATATTATATGTTTATACTTTATACTAGTAGTAATTTGCATTAGGCATGATATTGAAATGATTAATCAATTCTTTTGTTAATTCCTTTAGTATGTAAGATAATGCTGATAATTCACATGAGACAAATTCATCATTTACCCAGAAATAAAATAAAATTCGATTTTTTTCCCCAAATATAGACATTTTTTTAAACATCTAGTTTATTGAATAAATCATTTTACTAAGCCAGCCAATAATTTTATCTAGTATATTATCGATTAAACTGTTAAAATGGTAGATCAGACAATCAAATTTTCTGAAAATTATTATAATTAAAGTGTTTAATCAACTTCAACACAAATAACTTCTTCGTCTTCATATAATAATTCGTATTATTATTTTGAATAATTATCAAATTTTGAGTTGCACCGATCAGTGCATTTTCATCATCATGTGATATATCATAAGAGCCAATCAAGGGCATGATATGAGAATTATTAATAGTAATTTGTTTAGAGTGAATTTGAATTTGATTTATAATTTACTAGGAATTTCAGGGCATTTTATATAAAAGAATCGTAAATCATAAGGAATTTTCAAATTTAAAATAATTTATTTGGAACGTCATAAAGCGGTACTAATTGTTGAATTAAAATTGATCGAGAACATTTTTCAAATCAAAATATATGCTACATAAATTATATATAATATTGCGTAATTGTATTCGAAAGAAATAAACGCTGTCATTGTTTCTGCTACCTTACATAATAAATTTTTACTCTGTTCTATAATACATTCGACCATATTTTAAAAATTGTCAATGATCATTCTCAATTAATTATTTTAAATATATTATTTTTATTAAAATTAAATCTGGGATCTCCAAAAAAAATCTCGGCACACCGTCATTATTCGTCAAAAGAAATTCAGCTAAAAAGGAACTTTCACAAGAATTTTGCCTATTTAAAGTTAAGAATTAATTTAATTAGCATAAAATCTAAAAGAGATTGATGTAACACAAAACGACTTTGCCTTTTAATTTTTTTTTCAATTATTTATTCTTTAAAAACATATACAGTATATAAATATAAAATGTAATAAACGAACATAATAAATATGATATCAAAATATCCATTATTGACAGATTGAATATTTTAGTTATTTTATAATAAATTAATTAAACGACTTAATTAGTAATGCAAGTAAATTAATGCGTATTATGTTTTATCGATTATATATATACATACTTTCTACAATTTGCAAAGAAAATCTAAATGTCTAACATATTATATACGAAATTTGTGATAAAAAAATTGATTATTCATTCTTAACTGATGAACGGAGCAATTATTGTTTTAAATCAGGCTTGCATCACATTACATTTGCAAAGCCTGCATTCGAATTCAGGAACAATCTAGGAAGGAGTGATGGTGATTTTATATATTGTATATATATGAGTTTATGAGTTTGTGATCTATCCTTCAGCTCGACACCGATCCTTTGTACATTAGAGTGAGTTCGCTTACAATATTTTAAAGATCACAAATTTTAAAGAGCACGTGAGAATTAAATACCGCTCGGTATTATATGAAAGTTCGACATCGATCCTTTATACATGAGATGTCGATAAACAAAAATGAGCATAATTAGTCATTTACTATGGAAAGATTGTGTAAAATTTTACAATTCATCCCATTTTTCGGTTTGAGACCCGTAACAAAGCAGAAACATTTATCAAAAACTGTGCAATACGTGCACGATATCTGTAATACGTATCACCGAATTTACGCATAAATAATACACATATTGGGTGCCCGATATATACCCGATAGCATTGATTTTAACCTGTGTATATTTGTCATTATTGTGAAGGATTAACTTTGGCGATATATATGCAAGGACACTAACAATTAGCATGACAAGAAAAAAAAATTAAACAATTATTTTCGCACAAAAAGAAATATATTGTATAGACAATTGAATGACATATTAAATAAAACAAAATAGGAAAGTGATAGGTCTATAAAAGTTTTCTAACTGTCGCGTATGTTATATCAAAGACTTATCGGCTAATTGATAGCTTTTCATAAAAACCACACAACATCCACGTTATATACAATACAACATACATTTACTCTAAGATTATAACATACATATGTTTGTTACTTCACTTTACTAACTACCCACTTCTGATTGTTACTATCATCAATTTTGCACTTAAGTTTAACTGTAATTATATTAGTACCTATGATTTGTTCTGCTGTTAGAGCCTGAGTTAGGTTATTGCAGGGTTGAATAAATTCCCCATGAAAATGCCAACATTGGTTAAGTTCAAGATTAGTGCGTAAAAGAAGGAGTCCCTTGTCAATACCACTGGATTGAACGGATTCGCCATGAAATCTATTGATGGAACTACCCTTTACACTGCCAGCAGGAACGCGAAAAGGAACAGTTGTCAAATTAAGAGAGCTAGAACTTTGTGGTTTTAAAACAACAAAATGTCTGGTATCTAATGTCCAAAAAAGTTTCGTGTTTTTTAATTTAATATTCACTTGACAGGGTTTCCAATCTGGGCTTAAAGCAACAGCAACAGCAATAAGGGTGGTTAAAAGGAGCAAAAGGAAGTTAAATCTCATTTTGATTTTCTTAGATTTTTACTTTTTTTTCTGTAGAGAAGAATGTTTTATTTCTGTTTCAAATAGTGCGAAGTTTAGGACATATTTATACATGTAAAGATCGGAAGTCATAAGTTCATTTAAATTATTAGGATTCAGAATTCCAAAAAAGAATTCTCTCTTCTAAAAGGATTATTGATGCTTAGGCTATAAAATCGCGGCTTTGAATAGGTGATATCCAAGCATCTAATGTTTTTTGCTGTGCTGTTTGTGAACGAGCTATATCTTTGACACGTCACATAGTATTACGTTATTAGTTATACAACGGCTTAGCAAGCTTTAAAATGTTGGTGAAATCTCATGAAAGTTATAATAGAGTTTAGAATGTATTATAAACCTAATCAGAATACTGATACGTAAATGAATTCTCTCACCTAAAAGGATTATTGATGCTTAGGCTACAGGATTAAATCGCGGCTTTGAATAAGGGATATCCAAGCATGTAATGTTTTTTGCTGTGCTGTTTGTGAACGAGCTATACGCCTATATCATCTTTGACACGTCACATAGTATTACGTTATTAGTTACACAACGGCTTAGGAGGCTTTAAAATGTTGGTGAAATCTCATGAAAGTTATAATAGAGTTTAAAATGTATTATAAACCTAAACCAGAATACTGATACGTAAATGAATTCTCTCACCTAAAAGGATTATTGATGCTTACGCTACAGGATTAAATCACGGCTTTGAATATGATATCCAAGCATCTAATGTTTTTTGCTGTGCTGTTTGTCTGAGCTGGTGAGCTATACCATCTTTGACACGTCACATAGTATTACGTTATTAGTTACACAATGGCTTAGTATGTTTTAAAATATTAAGGAACCTCATGAAGAGTTATAATAGAGTTTAATGTATTATAAACCCCTTTTAATGATATTTTTTTTTATCTTATGAAATTAGGGGAGGTGATGAAAATATATGAGTTGAAGGGAAGTTTATTATAATTTTAGTTACAAGAAAATTCTAAAGAACAAGTAAAACATTTAAGTTTATTGTAAATAATCTGGAGAGATTAGACGAGGTCGCATATCAAACCCTCGAATGATGATGATGACGTTGATGACAACAATGTCTAATCTATATGCGTTTTCATTCATAGCTGACATATGTACAGTATGTAGATCTGTGCGATGACGCCCCAAAAATTAGTGTTAAAATTTTTATTGATCGTCACGAAAAGAAAATTTCACGATTTTTAAGAAATAATTTATCTAGATTTGTTCATATTGACTATTTTATGTACATTATCATTATCATTTTATGCTAATATTTTTTTTTTTAAAAAAAAAATTTAAATGAAGAGATCGTCGTTAAAAAAAGAATTCATTTAAACAATAAAAGATGAAAGTTGCCTATAATAAATGTTATTTTTGAACTAGCTGAAATCGAAATCATTCTCATGATACTTATGCATGAGAAGAAAAATTTGATTTTTTCTTAAAAAATAAAAACTAAAAATAGATATTTTTTATAATAATGATATAAGATTAATTTTTTTTTTTTTTGTTTTGAACTTTATTTTTATTATTTCTATATAAACGATCCTCGTAATTTAAACTTTATTGTCAAAAATGAGAAAAATACCGGCCTATATTACTTTTAAATTTACCCTAATTTTCCTGATTTTTTAAATGAATTTAAAATCCGTGTGAATTTCGATTGATAAATATATTTTTATATTCCCACCTAATAATCGCAGTGACAACAATCAGTATTAGAACAATTCGTCCATAAAGGAACTTACCTTACGCTTTGCTGAGGACAATGTTTCCAAATTAGATTTTTTTTTGGGTCAAAAATTTTATCAACATATAAAATTTGTGCGCACCCCTCCATTTTTGGTAATTTTTGTATAGTAAATTTGTCGATCATCAAGTATCACGTGACTTTAGTAAAATCCCGATTTTTTTAAATATTCATGCCGCAACTCTTACGTACATATTATAAAGCCTTAAAAATTTATTTACTATGCGTATTTTTGCTTATTCTACAACTTTACTTAATGATGAAGGGTCTAAAATGTCATTTTTGACTTTTATATATAATATATCCATGGGGGTGCGCACATGCGCGGTGCGCACAAATTTTAAACCCTTATTCATTTGTATTATTTATTTGTATTATTTATTTATTTTATTTATATTATTTATTTATAGATTTATATTGTCTGCTGTTTATATTAGTAGGAACTGCGGGTATTTCAGCTGCATGATATTGAAATGATTAATGATTAATCAATTCTTTTGTTAATTCCTTTAGTATGTAAGATAGTCGATAGTGCTGATAATTCACACGAGACAATTCATCATTTACATAGAAATAAAATAAATTCGTCCATTTAATTCATATTTAGATAACGTTAAGGAAGATAATGATGCTACAGATGTGGAAAATGAGAATCAAAATTATAATCCATTTGTAGTTACTACTGAAGAACCATCTGAACCATCAGGTTTATCAGGAGATAAGAGAAAGAAATATTTGTCGGAGGCCGATTTTTTTTCCTAAATACAGGCATTTTTTTAAACATCTAGTTTATTGAATAAATAATTTTACTAAGTCAGCCAACGATTTCATCTAGTATATTCTCGATTAAACTGTTAAAATGGTAGTAGATCAGACAATTCAATTTTCTGAAAATTATTATAATTAAATTATTTAATAAACTTCACCACAAACAATTTCTTCGTCTCCTATAATAAATAATTCATATTATTATTTTGATAAAATTTAAACCCTTTGATAAGGAAAAAACATTTTTACGCGGGTGCGTAGTAACGCACCACCCCTTTTGGTAATTTTCTCATAGTAATATGTCGACGCCAATATAAATATCTTTTTATTGTGAATCCAAATGGTTTTATTAGAAAATTATGCTCAAAATAATTAAATTATAAAGAAATTTCATCATTGCTTATCACGTGACATCGTTAAATTTTCTGATTTTTGAATAAATGTCGCATAAACTTTATGTACATATTATAGAGCTTTTAAAAGACATGTATTATGCGTATTTTTGCTTGCTCTACTACTTTACTTAAAGACCAAAGTATGGTTCAGAATGGTGTTTTTGACTTCTTACATGAGATATTATAAAGGGTGCGTTGCAACGCACCTGCGTATAAAATTTAAATAAACCCTTTTGATTTGATAAAATTTTAGTTATCATCATGTGATATGTCATAAGAGCCAATCAAGGGCATGATATGAGAATTATTGATAGAAATTTGTACAGAGTGAATTTGAATTTGATTTAAAATATAATTGACTAGGAATTTCGGGGGCATTTTATATAAAAGAATCGTAAATCATAAGGAATTTTTCAAAATTTAAAATAATTTCTGTGAAACAACATAAAGTGGTAATTTTTGAATTAAAATTGATCGAGAACATTTTTCAAAACAAAATACTGTATATGCTACATAAATTATATATAATATTGCGTAATTGTATTCGAAAGAAATAAACGCTGTCATTGTTTCTGCCTACCTTACACAATAAATTTTCACTCTGTTCTATAATACATTCGACCATATTTTAAAAATTGTCAAAGATCATTCTCAACTAATTATTTTAAATATATTATTTTTAATGGGATCTCCAAAAAATCTCGACACACCGTCATTATTCGTCAAAAGAAATTCAACTAAAGAGACTTTTACAAGAATTTTGCCTATTTAAAAGTTAAGAATTAATTTAATTAGCATGAAATCTAAAAAAGAGATTGATGTAACACAAAACGACGCCTTTTAATTTTTTTTTCAATTATTTATTCTTTAAAAAAATATATATATAAAATGTAATAAACGAACATAAATATGATATCAAAATATCCATTATTGACAGATTGAATATTTTAGTTATTTGATATTAAATTAATTAAACGACCTAATTAGTAATGCAAGTAAATAATACGTATTATGTTTTATCGATTATATACAGTACATACTTTCTACAATTTGCAAAGAAAATCAAAATCTAAATATCTAATATATTATATACGAAATTTGACTGATTAGGCCACACAAATTCGATTTTTCGGTTCACTTCACCCGGCCGGGTCACTTTTTCAAATTTCAATAAAAAAAAGTTTATATATAAAAAGTTTATCACGCGATAAATACGTAATTTTATTGGCGGGTAAGGTTATCACGTGGCTGAGAACTTCTGGAGCGAAAATAAATTCTTTAATTACTCTTTCCTTTAAAAGTCAACCAATCAGATGTCACGATTTTATATATAAACTTTTTTTATTAATTAGCAATAAACCCCGGGTCCCCGGGTCAATTTTTACGTGAACCGAAAAATTGAGTTTGCGTGGCCTTATACATTCTTAACTGATGAACGGTGCAATATTGTTTTAAATCAGGCTTGCATTCACATTACATTTGCAAAGCCTGCATTCGAATTCAGGAACAATCTAGGAAGGAGTGATGGTGATTTTATATACTGTATATATATGAGTTTATGAGTTTCTATCCTACAGCTCGACACCGATCCTTTGTACATTAGAGTGAGTTCGCTAACAATTTTTAAAGATCACAAATTTTAAAGAGCACGTGAGAATTAAATACCGCTCGGTATTATATGAGAGTTCGACATCGATCCTTTATACATGAGATGTCGATAAACAAAAATGAGCATAATTAGTCATTTACTATGGAAAGATTGTGTAAAATTTTACAATTTATCTCATTATTTCGGTTTGAGACCCGTAACAAAGCAGAAACATTTATCAAAAACTGTGCAATACGTGCACGATATCTGTAATACGTATCACCGAATTTACGCATAAATAATACACATATTGGGTGCCCAATATAGTATGCCCGATAGCATTGAAGGATTAACTATTAGCATGAAAAGAAAAAAAAATTAAACAATTTATTTTCGCACAAAAAGAAATATATTGTATAGACAATTGAATGACATATTAAATAAAATAAAATAGGAAATTGATAGGTCTATAAAAGTTTTCCAATTGTTGCGATACTATATCAAAGACTTATCGGCTAATTGATAGCTTTTCATAAAAACCACACAACATCCACGCTATACTATACTATCAACATACATTTACTCTCAGACTATAACATACATATGTTTGTTACTTCACTTTACTAACTACCCACTTCTGACGGTTATTACTACTACCTATGCACTCAAGTTTGACTATACATGGACCTGGTCCAGGTCCTGATGCTGTTAGAGCCAGACTTAGGTTATTGCAGGGTTGAATGAATTCATTTCGGAAATGCCAACATTGTTGTTTAGGATTGCGAACAGTGCTTGAAAGAGTGATTCCCTTGTGAAGACCATTGGATTTAATGGACTCCCCATGAAATGTATCGATGCCACTACCCTTTACACCAGGAGGAGTAACGCCAAAAGGAACAGTTGTCAATTTAAGAGATTTAGGACCTTTTTTTTGTAAAGCAACACTTTTTTCACTGCCTAATGTCCAATAAAGATTCGTGTTTTTTAATTTAATATTCACTTGACAGGGTTTCCAATCTTGACTTAAAGCAACAGCTATAAGGGTGGTTAAAAAGAGCAAAAGGAAGTTGTATCTCATTTTGATTTTCTTAGATTTTTACTTTTTTTTCTGTACAGAAGAATGTTTATTTCTGTTTCAAATAGTGCAAAGTTTAGGGCATATTTATACATGTGAAGATCGGTATAGAGGCTTAATGTTTAGCGAAGTCATAAGATAGTTATCTCAAAAGAATTCTCTCATATATATAAAAGAATTATTGATGATTAGGCTACAGATTAAATCGCGGCTTTGAATAGATGATATCCAAGCATCTAATGTTTTTTGCTGTGCTGTTTGTCTGAACTGGGTGAACGAGATATACGCCAATACCATCTTTGACACGTAATGCATGTCTGAAATGTGTGCCAGCCACATGCGCCATTGACCTGGCAGGCTGGCACACATTTCAGGTAAAACGATCACGTGCTAGTGCATATAGAATAGGATCAGAATTTATTTATACATGTGCACGTGATAAAGTATATGCACATTTCAAAATTTAAACATATTTAGATAACGTTATCAAAAAATGTATGTTGAATACCCTTATTTAGTAATCTACAATCTGGAGTTAAATGATATAACCAGCCAGTCTCCTTAAGTTTTGAACCTGGGTACATAGAAAAAAAAAAAAATTATAATATATATACAGTAACTTTCTATTTATCAATAGTTACCCACCTTTCTAGTAAAAGTGCTAAAAATTAAATACATGTCATTATTATAAATATTTGTAATAAATCAGTAATCATTATTTGTCTTAATCATTTTGCATCTTTCTTTGAATCTGAGTCTGCATTACATAATAGAATATTTAGTAAAATTTTGATCCATAGGTTCAAGCTCAATTGGACATACTGTAGCCCAGTTGCTCTAGCAATA
The DNA here is from genome assembly GCA_003833135.1 of Oehlia diaphana. NCBI lineage: Eukaryota > Fungi > Glomeromycota > Glomeromycetes > Glomerales > Glomeraceae > Oehlia > Oehlia diaphana. The sequence goes on from QZLH01000045.1 coordinate 101,559, forward strand.
GCCAGGAATTTACAAAGAAGATATGTTTCGGAAGTTCCTTTAGTTTAATAATAGTCATCTCCTATTTACAATTTGTGATTCTTTTATCGACTATTGTCGCCTTTACTTGTACCAATTAAAAGTTGTAGTGCTTCGATCCGGGTAGAAACCGTTATCCGGATAAATTAAAAAAATTATCCGGGTTTTATCCGGATTATCCGGTTCGGATATAAATCCGGATATATCCGGATAGAAACTGAAACCCGGATAAGATTATATATAAAAAATTTTTTTCATTGATCGATCTTAACAAATAATATCAGTGCAATTAACTTGATTAAATTTTGAATTAATATTTTTAACGAAATTAGTGATATTTTATTAATTTTATAAATTTTAAATAAAATAAGATCTTAATTTCGGCCGGCACTACGAATTTTGCCTGAATTGTGTCAATTTTTTGAAAATTTGAGAAACGTAAAATTTTGCAATAAATACATTATTATGAATATAAAAACACATTAAAATCGTAAAATAATGGAAGATTAGGCATAAACTAATTATTTTTATTATATTTACATGTATATACTAAATCTTATTATGAAGTTAATTTTAATAAAAAAAAATATAATTATTTAAAAATTATTAATAACAACAAATAAAAATTAAATTGCATGGTGTCTCATAAACTTCGACAATCCTTGCTGAAGAATTATTTATTGATAAATAATTTAAAAAAATACCTGGATAATATAATGAATCGTAAATATTTGTGTTAATAAAAATATTTCACTGTAAATTGATTCCAATTTATGATGATTGAATCAGCTTAATAGGCGGATGAAGAATGTTTACGTATTATGTAAAGGTTATTCATTGTCGTTGTTCTGCATTAATTATTTCTCCTATTTCTTATAGTGTGACAGGCGTGCATGTATATTATAGCAATATTAATTTTTTTATATAACTAATAATATTGCTGATACAATGATTTTATATTTATTTATTGATCACAGTGTTGTTTTAGACAATAATATACATTATAATCATAGCCTAGTAAACAAAAAATATGATACAATCGACGGAATAAGCAAAAGTTATGGGATATGTTCCTTAACGTTAACGTAGGTCTTAATTTCTATTATTATACTACAATATGTAATAACTATGTACCAGTTATTTAATAAAAGATGTTGTTTTATATAATATATCTCTAAATTACTATTCAAATAATCAAAAATCACCTTCCTCTTAACGTTAACATCTTAATTATGTGAAATATCTAATTTTTTTATAATTGTATATATATCGCAAAATCATTGAATAGAACGAAGGATTTTTTTGTAGCACTAAATAAAGTCATTAAGGTCCTTATTTTTCCAGTTATTTCTCTTGGCAAAGTTTTTGTGCTTATTGTTTTTTAACAAATTTGATGCCAAATTTCATTGTGAATATATTATTCTTTTCTTTTTTCTAAATTACAATAAATACGCGTGAAGTACCAAATTAAAAAAAAATCAGCTTAAAAATATCTAAGAAATAATGTAAAGTAGAAAATCGTTTATAAAATATTTTCGAATTAAGTAGTAAATGGCAATACTATGTATTAAAATATGTTGATGTTTCATATTATCCTCACTAAACTACAACCTCGCCTCCTTTGAAGATGAACATAACAAGTTCTCCTTATGTTCTATTAAATTCTACAGCGTTCTCTTATATGGATGCTATTTGATTAACAATTCTAGCGTTACATTTGGTTACTCCTGTCTCCCAATCAAGACTTTTCACCATGGATCATTATTCACCATTGAAATCCGATTGATTTTTTAATACTTTGCGTGATCTTTCCCCATTCCGTATTTCTTTTAAATACTTACATCAGTAAAACCGGGAGATACTAGGCACTTAGTGCCTGAAGTGACAGGACCAGCCCCTGCTTTATCGAATTGATCAGAAATATAGCAACAACATAAAGTATATAATTCTGATGTTAATGATGCTTTAATGGTCTTTCGAGTGGATCTGCACTTAGACATTTTTCCATCAATTGAGTAGCAGGTTTTGGTCTTAATCCAGGATTATGCCATTGATTAACGAACGATCGTAGAGTCTATCATAATAAGGACGAGCTCCAACTGATACCAATCGCATTATCTGAAGCTTACTACTTTAAAAATTTCAGAAACAAAGTGTACAACCTCAAACTGAATGTCACAGTTATGGAAAATGGCCAGGTCATTTGACCATTTTGAAATGGACCTTCGAATGATTTAGAATTAATTCAGGCCAAATTTTATTATGTCGGCGAGAATTACATTATACTATTACAGTACGTGATATAATTTTATCCTCGGAAATTACATAGATAATTTTGGCCAGAATTATGATGTAAATGGCTAGGTCATATATATGCCATACATATGGCGTAAATTTTAGTGTTCAAAAATAAATCCGATCCGATTCGTATCCGCGGATCTGATCCGAGACAGGTCGGATCGAATCGAATCGGATCATCAAATCGGATTAGATTAGAGCGGATCCGAATCGCGATGTAAACCCGTGTCAGTGATCTTCTGCTTCAGCTAAAATGTTGCCTCCATGTAATTATCAGTAAATGAATTTTGTATAATCTTGACGAAATTAACCACAGAAGATCGACGATTTCTCTCCAACTAAGATAATCATCATATATTACGAAAAAGGAGTATATGTCCTGGTTCACCACGGATCCATAACTCAGCACCATCATCCCCAATTCCAGAGTCAACATAACTTAGTAATCATAGAAATGAACCATTTTTGCCGGTATGTCTTATAAGCTAGACCAATTTTACAATTCTACCAAATATGCAACACCACAGTCTACACACCACAAAACCAAAATTCTTTTTTTATCACAGTTTGAACATATTCTACAAATATTAGGTAAGTCTAATATGTCTGACATAATAAATGCGAATAGCGTGTAGAAATATCATTTTGAATTATATATGAGTTAATTAGGAGATATGAATGCAATTCCGAGTCAATTAACTTTATTATATTGAAATATACAATACAATGAATTTATTAAAAATGTATAAGAATTATATATACTGTATACAGTATATTTTTAACCAATAGTTTATCGATTAAAAGCGTTTCTAATAATATAACATTATACTGCGGACTTTATTATAAGTATTATTTATGTGGTGCATCAAACGTGTGATTTTTTAGGTTATAGCCTTTTATTTTGAAAGACGTATTCAAAAAATAATAATGTATACTATTTTGGGATTTATTGAAGCACGATCGATATTTAGTTGGACAGCGACGTTTATACTTGCCGCCCATATTAATGGGATTGGGAGAATCCCAAATCCCATATAAATATATTATAAAATTTTGATATAAAACTTATTACTTTTGTTTAATCTTTTATATATAAAAATATTCTCATATGAAACAATTATAAAAACTAAGCTTTTTTAATTGATTTTTATTACTTTTTTTAAAATAAATAATGATTAGTTATTTAATTACTTAAATATTTATGGCTTTTGTGGCTTTTATAAAACTTTTTCATATGAAATAATTTAAAAAAACAACTAAGCTTTTAAATATACCAAAACAATATCACTTTTGCACTTTTTAAAATTAAATAACTAATAAATTATTCTAATGATTTAATTGCTTATAGCTTTTATAAACTGAAAAATGAAATAATTTATAAAAAACCAAGCCCTTTAAATAGATTAATGAATGATATTCTATTGGCTTAATTGTTTATTGGCTTTAAAAAATGGAATAATTTATAAAAAAACTAAGCCCAAAATTAATTATACTATTTTTATGACTTTTATAAAAAGACATGAAATAATTTATACATTTTATAATTAACCATTGGTTTTAATATGCAACTCCTATACATATTAAGTAATTTCATAGATTGTTATGTGCTTTACTAATTTTTAATGCTAATTTTTCATTTTTACAATTATTTTTCTCTCTTTGCATATACATAAAGTTTACGTTAGAAAACTTACGTTTTTTGAGATTCTTTTAAAAGTATGGACAAATATATAATCCTAATAACGAAAATACATGTAATTTTGCATGAGGCGAAAGATTTCTTAAGGTTGTAAAGGCGGGTTTTCAAGTAGGTTTACGAAAAAACTGGTATTTTGGTAAAAAAGAGCTTTTTTTGCATCAATAAAATTTAAAGTATTTAACTAATAGTAAATATATCATTTTTAGTCGTAATTTTGCAAAGAGAACACTTTTTCTAAGGCAATAAAGCTGGTTATCCAACTGTATTTTTAGTTATTATTGAATCTTCAAAAATTTTCTGTTTTTCAATATAAATAATGACAAAATGTAGAAAACAAGAATGAAATAATGTTACTTTACTTATTTTTGAATAATTAATTTATTTTTAACTAAATAAAACTACGAAATATCCGTTATTTTTGACTAATTTATTTCTGTCCAATCATATTTCAATATTAGATTTCTATTGATTTAATCGTAAAAAAAGATTTTTTTTTAATATTAATAATTTTAATTATTCTTTATATTTTAATAAATAGGTTATTTAACAATTAAAAACTACCTTAATAGTTAAACCTTTACGATACAATTATATAAATAAAATAATAAAAGGATTTTTTTTAATGAATCTGAATTGTATTTGAAAATTTACTTAAATTTATATGTTTTAATTTTGTTTTTTATTATACAATGCCATAAATATTTTTTATTTTAATTAAAGACTTATATTGCTCACTATATTTGACAAAAATTTTAAGTTACGAACTTGGCCAGAATTAAGAAAATTTTGTCCGGAATTATAATTCAAAGATCGTTAATTTTATCCACATATATAGACTATATGTTCAATGATTAAGTTGCACCTCAATTTATAATATATCGATCATAGTAAAAAAATATTTTTATATACAGTATATTAATGATAATAATAATTATTAATATAATAAATTTTACAATAAAAAATAATTTTGCAGTGAAAAAAAAGGGTAATTTAATTGGGATTTGGGATGGGATTTGGGATGGGATTTGGGATGGGATATGGGATATGGGATATGGGATGTGGGATGTGGGATGTGGGATGTGGGATGTGGGATGTGGGATGTGGGATATGGGATATGGGATATGGGATATGGGATATGGGATATGGGATTTGGGATTTGGAGTCCCATCCCGCAAGTATAGTGACGTTTGCATTATTGTGGATCTTTATCTATGATATATGACGACATACAAAAGTAAAGATAAAATTTATATTGAAAAAAAATTTCGAGATTCTGTGATAAAATTTCTGAAATTCTTTTTTTTTTAAAAAAATCAGCAATATTTTTTTCTTTGAGAAAAGGAGAGAAATGATACACTATTTCGTATGATTCATTTAGATTATTTGGGTTTTTTGTTAAAAAAAAAAAAATTATTTAAACAACAAAAGATGAATGACGGATGACTAATTCCGAAAAACGCCAATATGCATTCATCGGAATTGTCGATTTTAACAATCCTTTAAGAAAAAATTATTAGTAGATTGTAATTTTGAACTAGCTAAAATCGATAATAAAGATTTTTCAAAAGTTCTCATGACACCTTTTTTTTGTGTAAAAAAAAAAAAAAATTGTAGAACTATGCAATGCATTTCTTGGCATGTTTCACATATGTTTGTATCATTGAAAATATTGAAATTAATTAATTCTATAAATTGACTTAAAAAATATTCATATATTTTTAATATAACGATTACAAAAATAGGTATTTTGACCTTGATTCGGTCATTTTTTGCAGGATTTTATTATTTCTATAAATTGCATATAATACGATTTTGACGATCCTATTGTTTTCTTTTTATAATTTGCAGAATTATTTTTAGAAGTCTAGAACAAACTTATGGAATTTCTTTACCTTACCATGTTAAAAGTCCAAAAAGGCAATAGCTGATAGAAAATTAAAAAATTTCGGCCCGCATTAGGATTTTTTTGACCTGCATTGTTATGTATGATTTTGGCCGGAATTAAATAAGGTATGATTTTCACATCAAATCAATATACGCAATTTAGATATCAAGGAGTAAATCTTCCTTTTTTTGGGGTAAAATTTATTTATATTGACGTTATTAATCTATATTATATATGTGTATCACACGGTATTAAAACAAAGAACTTGGGGGTTCGATTTTTTTTGGATTAGTTTTGTTTTACTTACATGAGATTATATTTACTGGTGGAAATAAAAACGAAAAATATCATAAATTTAATGTTACATAAATAATAAAATTATTAATAACGATGACCTTTGTAAAGAATGGATATGGTAATTATGTAATTACCAATTATATTATCTTTTTACTATCATTGGGCTAGGCGTAAAATTAAGCATCATTTTAAAAACACAAAGGAAAATGATGAGATTTTCTTTCTTTTCAAAAGATTATGCAATATTATGCAAGTAATGCAACACTTTATTTTTTAAATTATTTTACGCCTAAATCAAATCGCGATTGCCGTCAAAATTTCTTATAAAAAGGCTCTGAAAATCCAAGAGAAATTAAAAAAAAAAAAAAAAACCATTTTAGAAATAAAATCAAAAATCAAATTCATATATATTCATTTTCGACTCGAAACAAATTCATTCAAATAGAAAATTTGCTAAATTTCAAACCACCTAAATCACCATTATCATTACTACTCACACTTCATATAATAAAGTAGTCAAAATGGCTCTCATCGCGAACGTTGATCAATATGAAGATACAAAAGTCGCTATTGAAATGGTCAAAGAAATACTTGCATATCGCAATGGGCTGAGGGCAAGTATGGATCCTAGTTCAACTGATCCCCCATTGGATCCTGTGGATAATTTGCAGAGATAGAAATACTTACACATAGCAATGGGGATGCTAGTTCAACTGATTCCCCATTGGATCCTTTGCGGTGGATAGATAAAGTTGGTTGAATCATTTAATTTAAAGTTCTTCTTTTTATTAAATTATTCTTCTTATTATTTAATGGTTCTTCTTTTTATTAAATGGCTCTTCTTGTCGAGTCTGGAAAGGTCTCATTTCTGGACAGAAAATTTCAATAATAATGAAAGGGATGTTCCATCATCCCCTTTCGGTACTTTATTTGACAAAAGTCATTTAATTGGTCACTATTAAAATTAAGTAAGCGACTATCTTGAGCCCGGATGACTATGACCTAATAGCATATTAAATGGATCAAAGTAAATCTTCAGTTTATTAATAGACTAACAAAAGAGACATTTAAAATCAATTATTTTGTAATAGTGAATAAAACCTCTAATATAGATATTGTTTATTTTGCAACAACCTCTCCATTGTTCCTTTTAACGTGGATGAGTTTTAAAAAATTAGGAGGATGTAAATGTATTTCTTATAACGATTATATTATAGCTTCTTCAAATTATATGCAATAATAATTGATTGTGGTATATAGAGGTGAATGTAATATCGAGAAGAATATAAGTCTTATTGCGTCTAGAATTTAAATTTTGTGTATTCATTCATGACTTAAAATTTAATAAAATTATTAATAATACAAGTTTTAATTTCATATAATAAAGATTATCAACGAGACTTTTTTTCTTTGTTTATAATATTAAACTCCGAAATAAGTTACAATAGCCAAAATAATCTGATACGTAAATTTAACCAGGTTACACTGATTCTTACTCGTCGAAAATTTATGATAAATGATAACTTCAAATTTGAAATTCCAGATACAAACCTGTTCCTTTTTTTAGCAACAAAGAAAAAAAAGTTGGCACGTCACTTTAAAATAATAAATTTATTCAATTAATTTAATTAAATTGTACTACGTCGGTGTGATTCATAATTCTGGCTGGATTTAGCGTAATTTCGTCTGGAATTAAAAAAAATGTGGCCACGCTAAAAGTGTTAAAAAAATAGCAAAAAGTGCGAAAAAGTGTAAATTTTTGTGAGCAATGTAATATATTTCTTACTTTGATGTTAGCATAAATTTTATATATTCGATTTAAAAATCTTGTAGTTGCACCGATCAATATTCGCAGTATAAGCAAATTAGAGAATTGATCTGAATTTAAATAGAAGTCTTTTGTTAGAGATCACAAAAACGACTTTATGCTATTTAAATAGACGCTTCGGTCCGGTTTTAAGAGGTTTATAATATATATACAGTATATAGAGTATACAGTATTCACTGGATTATATGTGATAAGTTGCCCAATTTTCCCAGCTGTTGGATTCAGGTAAGACAACCATTATGATCATCAACTTGCTATGCAAGTCTTTATTTAAAAAAAAAGTTGCGATTCTCAAACCTTGACATTTAAGACCATCAAAGGTGACGCCAAATGACCCGTTTCTTCTTGCCTTTTGAGGGACTCCTATTGGAGTTTTAATTATGCTTGCACAGACGGAGGATCATAAAAAACCTGAAGTGTACCCGGTTCACTCGTATTGTTTCGAAAATATGAGACGCAACTACAACGTGATTCTGGCCGATCTTGCTAAGCTTTATGTTAGTAAATTTCAAAATTTCGTAATAATAATATCCAAAATTTCAAATTTCTAATTTTTATCCCTTTTTTTTTCTTGAAAAAAGATTATATCTTTTAAATTTTGTTCGTTCTTTGATAAGATACCGTGACTATTCCGAAACACCAATATACATTGGCATTTCCGAAAAAGTAATACGTTTCATAGAATTATTAATAGTTTTAGCAAGTAAATCACAGTTATCATTACTTTTTTTTTGTATGGCATTTCACTGTAAAATTTTGTAAAATCATTTGTGCAAAACTGCAAATATCACAATTTAAGTTATAATTGATTAACTAAGTGTAAAGATTTTTTACCGGCATTTATACGGAAACAAAGAAATTATTAGTATTTTCGTTATCGATAATAATTGTCCGAAGCGTTAGCGAAGGACATTCTATTGTGTGGTAACCCATGCAATTTTCCTTACTTCATATCGTCATATTATGCTATTTTTCATAATTTTTTGATGTAATAAAAAAAGATACCGAGTAAATAAACGCGACGTGACAGGTTTAATAATTTATTAATTATTGATTTATAATATACATATTAGCTGTTCATTTTAACAATGTTATATAATGGTCATTCATAATTTTCATCAAATTCTTAATGATAACCATTTGGCATCAGATTTTATTGGGAGTGAAAATTCTGCATCACATTATGCGTTCATTTAACCAATTATATGAATGAATGAATGTAATTTAGCAGGTGTAGATTTACTGAGTAAGTCAAATTTAGTTTATTTTAAAAAAAAGTATCATATAAAAAGCGAATAATAAAAATCGGATCGGCCGGATAATTTAATGCGCCAAATTTTACGTTTTAAAAAGATTTTTTTTTAAAACATAAAAGGTAAGAAATAATTCATTATTTGTGATTCATTCATCGATAATACATTCAATGATATTATTATCATGTTCAAAGGATGCAAATAAACCAACATCTTACGTTCCACCTTTTTATGACGAGAGCTTGAGCCATATAAAACGTTGAATTATTACTTGATAGTACAACCACTCCCTTTTCGACAGATTTTTCAGTGACTGGTTTAGTATGCAATTGGATTATTGGATTAAATTATTTGATTTTGTTTGATAATTTCTTGAAGTTTCACTCTCATAGTTTTTCGAGTGTTTTTTTGCTGAAAAAAATCGACATTACAAGCTGGTTATTTTATTCTTTATTCAAATTCATAATTCACTACGCATGTATGCATTATACTGTTTCTTGAAAATAAGATGCACAATAGGATTGACATGTTTCAGTGTAACTACGAATATATGAACACATTATTAGAAACTTGAATAATATTAAACGTAAAATATGATTCTTATTATAAATAATCCAATAAGTAAGAACGAAATTTCGATCCATCCTTTCTTGTACTACTAAAACGCAGAACTATGATGTGGATATTGTTCAAGCGATAAATCCAATAGACGATTTGAAAATTTTTCGGTTAATTATGATAGAGTCTATAATCAGCAAAAAGAATTAGTCCCGTGAGGTAAATCATTTTAAAAGTAAATGTTGGGAATGCCTCCTGAAGTAATAATCTTTTAGAGAAATCCCGTTAAGAGATTATCAATCGGGTCCTAAAAAGAAAAAGGCTAGAGAAAACCATCAAACTGCGACGTCTGAATATACTATGATGGAAAAAAATTTATAATACATTTAACAAATATGGTGTCTATCAGCGCACCATAAACTCTAAATAAGGTTAAGGTTATGTTTTGCGAGATGTTGTGCAACTAACTGATTACAAACTCAAGGGGTACTCACTGCGAGTTAGAACTTAGAGTTTGAAACTTCGTTTTTTTAAAGACGATTATTTTTATTTAAAATTTTAAGTTTGAAGGAACTACAAGCGCTAATTTCAATTTTAAAGAGGAGTCCCCAGAAAATAACGATGTAACAAATACATCAACAACGTAATTATTCATCGACCTAAAGTTTGAGCGCAGGTATGTCGTTTATTCAAACTTTTTTTTTTGTTCTTTAACTGACAATCATATGTCTAATTTTTATTTCTTTAAAAAGTATCGTGTGAGACATTAACCTATTTTAGATCATATTGGACGGAGTGTATAACGTAAAGAGAAGTGTCAAAGGTAAATTTTTAATTTTTATGATTTGTGTAATTAAAATATAAATATAAAATATTGAATTATAAATTTTTTTTTTACTTCAAATCACCGTTGGCCAGAATTATCAATTTTTACCGGCACTATATTTTTTTAATGCTGGTCGATCGTCATAATTTCAGTCACCGGTGTTAGGGAATGTTGATTTTCATGAAAATATTTTACGATTATACGTTTATATATTTTTTAACAATGGAACCCAAGAATCAAGATCTGAAGAGGGAGAAGAACGGAATCACAAATGTAGAAACTGTTGAATTTTATTATTTTGATTTATAAAATGTATTTAATATATTATGATTGTTCAATATTTGTTTTTCGGCGGTAATAAAGTTTATTAACTCGTTAAGTCAACAATTACCGTTTCCACCTTGGTAGTTGATAGGATCACCCTGCAGAGTAACGAAACCAGGCGGATACATTGATGTATCTGATAGACGGAATAGTTATGATGGCGAAGGTCCGATTTTTCGTAAAGTATCAGAAACATGTAGGTATATTTTGATCTCATGTTTTATTGTAATTATAAGATACCAAATTTTCACTTTCTACAAATGAACATAATTAATTGCAGTTTGCGTGTCAACAGACAAGATGATTCAGATTTTAATTATCGTATCAGTTCACATTTAAGTTCAAACAAATTTCCGATACTTGCAGAACGTGCAAATATAATATTCTACCTACATCTATAAATCATGGACGCGTTTGAAGGGAAGGTATACATTTTTTTTCAACCGTATTTTTTACGATTAATGGAAGATAATTTTGTTCAGATATGGAATTGTACTAGAAAGAGTTGGGTGATCGCGATCGCGCAACAGGATCTTGCTTTTAACAAAAGTAGGTTAATGTGAAAGAATTTTATTCAGTAGTTGTCATCAGCGGTATTTAAAATTTTCATCTTAGCTTTATTTGTTATTTAGGGAAGCCATCGCCAAATTATCGCTGTCTTCAAGCTTCTCGAGATTTAATTTTAAGCATTGGATCACAAGATCAACCTCTCTAATTCAAAGCGATATAAAATTGCAAACGTATTGAAACTTTCTTGATAAAAGGAGACTACCGTTACGTTATTACGTAATATAGTGACAAAATATGTGTGCGCTTTGTTAAATTTTTTTATTTAATTAATTAATTTTTTTTTTATTTATTTTATAGTAGTTCTTTATTACTTAATAATGAATCCGTTGCGTTATTATGTAATATAATGATAAATATGTGTGCGTTTTGTTATATTTTTATTTATTAATTAATTAATTTTTTATTTATTTTATAGGTGGTTCTTTATTTTTTAAGAATGAATCGATCCCAAATCAATGGTCATCGGCGTAGAATTTAATTGACATGAAGCAAATGAAAAAGCTCTAATTAGACAAAGAATTGACTAAGGCATGATAATATATAATCAAAGATATATAAATACTGGGCGGCACCGAAATGTTCATGTATCTACGTGAACCAGCGGTTCTTTGGATTATCCGAGAGAACGTCGACTATATTTCTCTGCACGGAGGTCATGGCAGCTTGAGTGGCATTAAGCGGTTATCCTCCAGTACACTGAGGAAAGTGAATCCACTCGCTCCTAGTTTACTATCAAAGAATTCAAGAAAATATCAAGATAGATGACTTGCTGCAAAAGACGGATATCACTAATGAAACCTATACAGTAGATATTCTAAACGAAGCCCCTAACCGATTATAGAACTCAAGAAGAAATACAATTATTAGTTTAATAATCTTTTGCAAGAATGAACATATTATTCTCTTGTAATGGATATTTGAGAAGATAAGATTTTATTAGGATATCAATGATGAGGATCAAACGAGGTATTTACACAATTTTTTCTTAAAAATTTGTGTATATTGATATTATTTTTACGACAATGTTGTATTTTAGTCTGATTATATTTTCGAGTCAGAGTATTGCTTATAAAAATTTGCACAAATTTTAAATTATCTATATTATTAGGGATCTAGCGCTTCGAAATGCTGAATTAGAAAGTGGGAGTGGTCCTTCCCCTTTTCTAAACCAATATTGGATATGAATGACGGATTTAAATTTATAATTCGATAATTTTGCTCTTGAATTACCAAAAAATCAACAGAATATGGATAAATTGAGGAGACGAGATGAGTATACGAATAGATGCTTTTGGTGGTCTCATGAGATATGTCGATAGGAGTTGTTGCAACGCGAGTCTCCAATTCGTCAAGAAGTCTACGCAACGCTTCTTTATATTACCAGGTTTGATAATATATTCAAGTTATTAATCCTTTGAGTTCGTATTTCTAATGATCGTGGTTTTATATGTTTATCCTTTGACTTTTCTTATAAACATGAAGTACGAGTTTATCGAAGTATATTTAGCATTCCTTACTTGCTCTTCTGTTACATTCACAGATATGTATGTTTCAAAATTTTATTTATATTTTAAAAATAAGACATCATTCAAGATAATAATAACGAAAGTTCCAGATAAGGTTTACTAATTCGTCGCAATTTACTCTTGATCAAGAAATTCATTTTAGCAAAATAAATAGAATCAAAATGAAAAAAAATTAGAAGTCGGGAGGCTATGTAAAATTATAAGATTTAACTCTTAGGGATAAATCTGATTTCGCATTTGGAAATTCGGTATTTATCTATTCATTTCTAATTATTATTTTTTTCTACATTCCACTTAATATTGGTACCTTTATATTATTATATTGAGGAGAAATATTGAGCCTATATTGCATTTTATTACTAAATTTTGTAGGAAGAAAGACCTACACAGCGAATTTCGATATAATGGAACCATCCGTTCCATTAGTAAAATTTGTCAAAAAATCCGTTATATCGAGGTTAAGTTAATTATAGATTATGATAATCCGTTCCAGACCCCAATTCCGGTATATCAAAGACTTTACTTATGTTCCGTTGTATCAAGGTTCCGGTATATCGAATTTTACTGTGTATATGATTCTTTCGAACCTAAGGTGATTTGATTATTTAGATAAATCGTTCTCTGTTTATAAATATTTAATTAACAAATTTTTACATTGTAACTTAATATACTATAGTGATCCAGTCATTCTTGATGTAATCGGTACCCTTTCATGAATTTTTGGTAATATGGAGTCATCCCGCGCTGTATAATGACAGAACCTTTGTTACATGACGCTAATGATACGGATTTAGGTTAATATTCTGCCTTTACAATAATTTATCAGTAATATCAATACTAATTTATTATAATTATTATCCATGTGCGCAAATTAATCACATGTAGGAGTTTCCCGCCATCATTTAGAAAAGCGGTAAGACTATAGCCAATACTATTATTTAGGTCCGCCTTCATATAATTTAAACCAACTAAATTCTTTATTTAAAAATTATTTAATAATATAGGAAGTAAGTTATTTATTTAATTCTATTATTACTTATTTATATAATATTTACATATAATTTAAGGAACTATTGGAATATGCTAAAGAAAAAGAAATTACAGTAAGGGAAGTGACATTTATTACGTAATATCCATTTATTATAAGCCCATACCCCACCCCCATGTAATATGTGAAAATCTTACGTTACATTTATATGTTATATGACCTTCTTACGTAATAATATCAACGTGTAATATGGGATATGAAGAATCAGAATTTTTTAGAAAAGGATTTATTGAAAATTCCAAGTTGTGAAAAATGAATTAAGAAGTACTGTAAGAAAAGAGTTAGATTAGTGGTTAGCACACAATTGAGAATTGATATAATCAATAACAGTAACATTTTTTTTTAAAATAATCAACGTTTTATTAGTTTTAGTATTTATTATTAAACTATTTAATATATTGTAGAAAAGTGGGAGGAAAGAGGAAAAATATTAATATAAGTTCTGAAATATGTATATTTTTTTTAAGTAAAAGGTGGAATGATTAGAGATGATAAAAATTTCAATAATAAAGATTTTAATACATCACCAATTAAAAATTTTTTTAATATGTATGTTAAATTTCATCTATTCTTACTTTAATTAAAAGTGAAAATAGGCAGAACTAATAAAAGTTTTATTGTATCTCCATTGAAGATGAATTAGAAGAATGTTGTTGACGCAGAGATTATCGATCGTTAAATTTTTTACTTTTAATTGTCCTCTCCGCTCGTCCGGCTGTCCGGTGCGTAATAATTTAACGAATATTATAACGAACACGTGATGACATGCTTCAAAAACGACATTTTTTATTTTTTTTTTGCAGAATATGAGTATAAAGGTTTGGTTTTGGGCGTGAATGAACAAAAAAAATCGGTAATTGACTATGTGAATATACGGTAAATACAGTTTTATTGGTAAGTTATTTTTATTTATTAAAAATTTTTATATCGGGTTATTGCAAAGAACCGATTCTTGAAATTATTTTTTTCTCTGTTCTTTTGTTCTTTTATCTGCAGACTCTTTTAACTATTTCTATTTCATTCTTGTAGTTGTGTATACCGACTATATTACAGTAAATAATTATAGATAGCTGGTTGAATAATTTGAAATAATTATACCAAGCAAATCACCTAAAAAAAAAGATCATTCCTCAATTCCGTAGGCATATTGTTCTACATTTCGATCTCACCTAAAAATTAAAATACTTCGCAATTTTACCCAATTTAAATATACCGGGTACTTGGCCAGAATTAACTCGGTATATTATAGCGGGAATGCGCGTTTCTCTCTTCTTTTTTTTATTTTAAATATAGCCTTACTGTATCAGCAGGTTTATCCAAATCATTTTCATTTTGGCCAACGAACGCTTGGTGAAATGAACAGAATTACTATTATTGTAGAAAATAATGATCAAGGAGGACAAAAATTTAGGCAATTATAATAATAAAAAAAAAAAATAGAATAATTTTTGAAATCTTTTCATAAAAAATTTCTAATTTAAAGAAGTAAATTTAATATTTTTTTGTAAAATATAATTTAAAATATAACATATACATATATTTCTTTCAATCGGTCATAATTGAAAATTAGCAACAATATTTTAAAATTACGAATATATATATATAAGAATAGTAAAAATAAAAATGGTTCATGTAAAGAATTTCGATTTACAGTTTTTTTTTTTTTTGCGATATTCGTTTTTTTTTTCTTTCTTAAAGATATCTTCCGTTTTACCGAAATTATCTTATGCAGTTAATTTCAGATTTCGAGCTTTAATGATATCGTATGTCAGGAGTTCGGAGCATCAAATGAGCCAATTGATCATCTGATATCAATTAACATTTGAATTTATGCGCTTTTCAGAATTCTGTACCCATCATGAATCACTTGCTAAATAAATTATTATTGTTATTATATCAACAAATGTGATAAGTTATTATTATGACTTTTCTTTGTAATAAATTCATTTTGGAATTGTGACCAATCACATATTCCGTATGATTTATAGAAGAGTGGCATAATTCTGAAAGGCGCGATAATAGTACGTAGAGTTCCTCAACAGAACAAAAAAAAAAAAAGAATATCGCTAGTCAGGCTTAACCGCTCAAATATATAAGGCATCTGACACCACACTTTGAAAACGCATAATATTCGAACTTATGCCGACGTTGAACGCACGCAGAGGCGCATGTCGTTGTACACATTACGCATTCTTAAGGGCCGGAATTAGGATAATGTCAGTCAATATCTAAAAAGGTAACAAAATTTGGCCTGAATTATCCATAAAAAAGACAAGGCTTTTTATGTAACGATCATTTAAACGTTTGAGTCATAATGGTCGAGATTTATCTCTCTATAGTTTACATATTTTAATTCAAAAAAAAAAAAAAAAACTGACCGCATTCGACGATACCAACAAAAATATGTTGCGGTATGCTCAAACTTTCTAATAAAAATCCTAGTACAAACTGATTTACCTCGCTAATTTACGCAAGCAGACGTAGCAAGAAAGTTCAAATTGGATGACCACAAAAATCCGATGAATTTGAACGTGAAAATATTAAATTTACAGCTTAAATTTACGTGAAATTTTAAAAATAAAAAATATTTTATTATATAAAAGTTTCTTACAGTACCTAATAAAAATTTATTTGCTTTGCTATAAAATAAACCCATACTTTATCCAATAATACCTAAAAAAAAATACATAAAACTCGCTAATACACACTAGTACCAGTTATAATAAGATTTGAATATGCTATTACACCCTCATCGAAATATTTCTTAACAACTTTTGCATGTTCAGTTGTAATATACTCAATTTCATCATGAATATCAAAATGAAGTAATCTTCTTTTCTTAAAACTTTCAAAAAGATTTTCAAAAGAATCAACAGAATATTTCCATTTCCCACTAATTGTTATACTAAATAAAGATTTTGGAGAAAATTTAGCTAAAATATTTAATAAACCATCACCTATATTTTTAATTTCATTTAAACTATTAAAACGTAAACTTTTTAAATTTCTACAATTCTTTAATAATGATTTTATATGAATTAAATCATTAGGACCAAGATATGTAGTTAAGTATTCAATCTTTGGACAATTATTAGAAATTGAATTGATAAACATTCCCGTATTTTCAGCAGATTTATTAGAAGTATAAACAAAGATATCCGTAATATTTCCATTGGTATTTTCAATTAATATTGATAATTCTTTAAAACATAATAAATCATCACTAATATCAAGAAACTGAAGATCCGGAAATTTTGAATTTGCCAAATATTTCTGAAAATCTAAAATCCTCCCATAACTTTCAAAATCATAATAAATTATTAAATCTTTTAAATTATTAAGTGACATTAAAAATGAAAGTGGAATAATATCAACAGAACCATATAAAGAAAGATTCTTAATTGTACAACCTTTCCTTGCTAATGCCTTGCTTAGTTCCTCACATGTTCCTTCCTTAGTCTGAAAATCAAATGATACATTTTTTAAATTTCTTTGTGCATCAATTAAAGAAATTAATCCAGGAATATCTTGAGAACAACTTTTAATAGTTAATTCATTTAAATCTTTACAAATTTGAGACATTTCATAAAGACTATTAGAATTTACATAAAATAGATCAATATTTAAGCTATATAATTGAGAGAAACCTGTTGAAGCACCCGGAAATGATACTATAGATTGAGAAGTTTGCCATTCTAATTCTTTAATACCTTCGCATTGACTAATAAACAATTTATAAATTTCTTGTTCTAAAAGATCTCTTTCTTTTGAATAATCAACATTAGTTAAAATTTCTTTTCTAAAAACCATATTAATAATATTATTCATAATTTCAATTTTTAGAAATTTACAAAGACTAACATAATTAAACGAAGATTTTGAAAGAATAGTTTGAGATAATCTAATGTTATTATCAATCAAAAGTTGTTTTGAAGAGGTTGATAAACAAGAAAGTATTATATTAAAGAATTTTTCTGTTGAATTTATACATATAGTATAATTTGGATAATTTCCCCATAAGATAGGAATTACCAAATGACACCACTCTTTATTAACTAAAAGGCATGAATATAATGAATTATTATCTGAACTTAATTCATTAAAAATAAGAATAAGACAATCAATATTTAAAATTTCCATTTTTACTTTTTATTTTTTTTAAAGTTTATCGTTATTCAAAAAAAGGGTTTTTTTAAAAAACAAAAAATTTCATTTTTTAAAATGAATGGCGTATGTATTATTTTGTGTACGGTAACTAACCCATTATGATTTAATAGACAAAAAAATTGATCTAATATAAAAGTGTCAATGATCTTTTGTGTAATAATCACAAATTTATTTTGTGTTACGAAAAACTATATAAGAGTATATTATAAATAGGGTAGTGTTTGTAGTTTGACGCGATTTTCATAAATAGATTTATTATTATATATTTTATTTTTATTTTTTCGTTATGTAAATTAAATAGTAATTTTTATTATATTATTATATCAGATATTATTTTTAGTTTTTAGTTAAAAAATATAAATGCATGTTATGATATTATGAAACCAAAAAAAAAAAAAAAAAAAAAATTTTAAAAAAAAAAAAAAAAAAAATAAAAAATTTAATAAAAAAAAAATTATAAAAAAA
>QZLH01000045.1:130096-140561 GCA_003833135.1 Oehlia diaphana
TCCCAATATGTACTGATAATATTTGTAAAAAAAAAACCAAATTTACATAATAAAATTTTTTTTATTGACGCAATGTTTGAGGTACAAATCTTTTCGCAACGGCCCATATCTAAAATATTCAGATTTCACATTTTCCACATTTTGAGCATAAAATAATAATGGCACAAATCCAGCAGTTGTTTGAAAATAATTGTTTTATGTTCTTTATTTATGAAATACAAGCTTTATTGGATTAAGAATAGGGATTAATTAATTTTCCCTAATAATCCCTTGGTGAGAAAATTTGCTACCATATCTGTTTTGTATTGTCTTTATAAAAAATTCTCTAGTGGTTCTTTCATTACAAAATTAAAGATTGATAGTAGATTGATGGTGTTGGATTTGTCAACTTCCAATGTTTTCAATATTCGATTTTCATGACTGGTTTAATATAGTAGTATTATATTGAGTCAACTTTAAAATTAATTTTGCACTATTTGAATTGTCGTAAAAATTCCAGGTTTTCATCTTTTAAATACTCTTCGATCACCAATCTGTTTCATCCTGTGAAGGATATATTAAATCCTTTTTGAAAGTTTTCTTCATCTAAGAGATATTATTAACCATGTATTATAATTAAATCACTAGTATATAAATAAAATAGATAAATCTGAATAATAAGAAAATGAATAAATATCCAGTATTTACTTTATTCTTGGGTATATCAAAATATTTCAGTAGATAACTTCGCTGGAATGGCATAATTGTAATTTCTTTGATTGAAGAATCAATAACTACATTGATTTTCTTTAACTGTTCATATTTTTAATTACATTTGATTCTTTAAGAAATATTATTAATGATAATAAAATCATTGCCAGCTTTAAAATAAGTTATCTCTGTTGCATCTCTCCACTTTATTCAAAGTAATGCCATAACTCTTTAACGATTCTTACTGTTATTGATAAAGCTTTGTGGTCTGTATCTAACAATTTCTCAATATTCAAAACTTCATGTATTTCAACTTTACTAATCAACCTATTACTTATATAGAAGAAATCAATTCTAGTGCTAACCGTACCATTATTAGACCATGTCGTCAACGTATCCCCAGTATTAAGTTCAGTCTTAATCTCCTTGTCCCTTTTTATGGAAATTTGGGATGGTCCTGCTACTTTTCCATTTGAGAGAAATCTTATATTTTCAATCCATTCCTTGATAGCTGGAAGTTGTTGTTTCATTTATTCTTGATGTGCTTTTTGAGATATTATAATGGCCATAATTAATGAATCTTTGAAAAGTCACCAGAGATAATTAAATTTTTTAGTTAAACTTTTCTATACTTAGAGTCCATACTTTCAATGAATATTCGAAATTTGGAAGTAAAATAATTTAAAGTATGGGCTCTAATGAATATTGAACTACAGCGTGTTATAAATAATATCAAATTATTCTTTGTTAAAATTTGATATTTTGTTTAATACAAAATTCCTTTGAAATCTATTATTTTTAAAAACTCATTGATTTTAGTTAAATGAGATGATTTAAATTTTCAATTAATTAATTATAAAATATTAATTTTTTAAAGGAATTTGGTTTTTTTAGTCATCTTCATATTCTTATATAATATTATCTAAATTTTTTAGATTTTACAATTTCTACATTTTGTGTATAAATAATAATGACACCAATCCAGCAGTTGTTTGAAAATAATTGGTTGTATGTTCTTTATTTACAAAATACAAACTTTATTGGATTAGAAATTAAGGAACTAATTAATTTTTCCCTCGTCCATTGGCGAGAAAATTTGCTACCATTTCATCTTTGTAAATAATAGATAGGTAATATAGAAATACCCTATAGGATTCTGATTTTATTTTTAGATGTAGCATCCCTAATCTTTCTGAGTAATTAAAATTAACTATAATAGTATTATTAAAAATAGTGATATGGTATGGTTATATTAAATGTAAAGACCTTTAAAAAAATTGTATCGTATAAATCGTATAATAATGATACAATTAGCTGAATTCTCAGATATTTGTTACTATATCTTATCTCGTTAAAAGACATCTTGATATAATCTTATCTATTTAATTATATTTCATTTTCCCATATGACTCGTGTTAATTATCTTATTATCTTTGTTTCTTTATCTAATGAAATTATCTCATTATCTTTGTTTCTTTGTCTAATGAAATTATCCCATTATACTTTGTCTCTTTGCCTAATAAAATTATTATTGAAATTTTTAATTATTTCTGTTGCTTGGGGATAATTTTTAAATGGCAATTGTTTAATAGTCGAAACATGCCAAACTTCATAAATGTATAATTTAATACATGATACAACAGTTTATTAATGTAATCTCAACGGAAGGAGTAATAGTGAAAGGCCAAACTTCATAGATATCAGTAGTAATTATTTATCTTAATATTATTCTAAAGTAATATTAACTTAAAATTTGATACTAATTGAAGTAAAAGTCAATCATCTTATAGGTTGTTTATTGTATCCTTTGATAGTCTCTTTCCAGAAAAGTAATCCATTTCTATCTAACACTTATAAAATGAATTCATTATACTGTATATCTATATCTTTTACTCTTTTAATACTTATACTTTTTTACATTATTCTGATATATTACACTATGATTATTATACAAGCTCTTATATTTATAAAATATTATCTAATTTGACCAGTTTTAATGTTATTGGCCAGATCAAAAATTAGTCATATTATTTTAATATAATATGACTCGGGATAATTGAATAATGGTGTTAACTTATGTTAGGCCATATTCAATAAGCAATATTGAGAGTAAATATTATAAATGCATTACTTATGTTGCAGATTAACTTTATGATCCACCAGAGCAATCAATCTGTAGGATTGTACCACTATGATGAACCAATATAGTGTACTGGTTGCTTTAGTGATGGTATCCAGTAAGAGTTGTATTTGATATAGGAAGACCAGCAATTGTAATACTTGGTGCTTTGAAAGGAACATGGACAGGCTTTGACAAAACAATTTCACATTGAGTAATTGGACAGGTGTTTAGCTTAGCGACATCATGTGGTTTTATGTCATCATGAGTATCATCATCCATATTTGTATCATCACTGTATATTCATTTGTACGATTACAGTTGTTCTATGAATACTACTAATAATCTCTTCTCTGAATTCTCTTATAGATGTTTGATGAGTAGGATTGTATTTTTTCATTATTATTATTATAAACACTATTTTTATCTTATTTTTAAATATAAAATCTCATGAATAGAAATATGATCCTATCATTATGAATGTAAAGAAGATGGATTTGAGATAATGAAGAACTATTTCTAATTGAATGGTACTGAATTTGATACCTTGAAGTATATTCATTTTTGCACTTTTGCCATTTTAATGACTTTATATTTTTTTTCAATAAACATCTCTAGTCTTTATATTATGTAATCCAAATTAGTTTTCATAATGTTATTTATCAAATTAAATTTATCAAAGCATTTATAATTCTGGATAAATTAAAGATGACCTCTTAATGGATATGTAGACTATATGCTTAATAAGTAAGATTAAAAATGAATGTTATAATATGTCTCCATAGTATTCATAACTTTAAGTATATCATGCTGCAGCCGCATCAGCACGAAATTTTTCTTTTTCTAATTCATCTTCTAAGAGGGTTATAACTTCATAATCAAAAAGCATCATTTAATCATGATGAATCAATATTTCCTCCATTGTTTCATAAACTAATAATATATTAAACACCTTTTCTACTTTATTTTCAGATATAAAATCTGATGAAAAGGAGACTGATCCCATTCATCAGAATTTAAAAGTTGATCGTATTTTTCAATATGATTATTAACTATTATTATTAAAACCTTTTCTAATTTATTTTCAGATATAAAATCCGATGAAAAGGTGATCGATTCCATTCATCAGAAGTGGAAAGAAGGTGTTTACTGGTCTTTTTCCTATAAATGATTGTGTATTAAGCGATAAAGTGACAGTATGATGATCTGTATTGAAATGATCATTATCAATTACAGTGCTATTTAAACTTTGTCCAAGTATTGGTAATGAAGCCCAGATATAATCTATTCGTGATTTTCCATTCAGATCATTAGGTGGTTGAAATACTTGTATTGTGGTACTGGAATTTGATGTAATTTCTTTTTTGCAGAACTATATTATCTTCAATACTTTTATTTATTGTTTTTAAATGTTCCATAAACAAAATTATTTTCTATCACTTTTAATGGCCATCCATATATTATAGTGTTGACAGTTGTTCTATATTACTAATCCCTTCTCTGAATACTCATATAGTAATTCTATAAGCATCCAAAATTGGATTGTTTTACAGTTTAACTATCATAATTATTATAATTAAACATTTTTTCTTATATATGCTATGCTTCTTGTGGTAAATAGCTTTAGAAGGTTAAAAAATATTAAGTTTAATTAACCCTATAAATTATCATTTGAATTTAGATGAAAAAAGGGAGGAAAAGAAAAGAGGCTCAATAGTTTCATCAAATTCCAAATCATTTATATTTAAATAATTTTATAAGCCCCATTATGTCATAATTATTCCAATTAAAAATATCAAAGCCAGAATTGCAGTACAGAAAGCCACAATTCACAGCCAAAACTTAGCACCAATAAAATTCTTTATCATAAAAAAATTTAATCTATTATCATGATAATCATTTTTTTTTTTATTTACATTTTACAGTATATTTATATATACATATATAGTGATTTTTATAATTAATTTATCACTATTTCTGTTATATTTTCTTTAATATTCAAATAATGAAATATAAATTATTTAAAATAACGGATATCGATAAAACAAATTTCCTGTTTTATGTGAAACAGATCAAATAGTATGTATCTGGTTAGCTTTAGTATGAATGCATGTCATAAAAGATTACAAAATTAACGAAAATATGAAAACATGAAGTTAAAATATAATCTGTGCAATTATTGATGAAATTTATACAGGGAAGTATAAAGGATGGGAAGTAATTTATTCATCAACTTGTAATAAATATAAATTTGAAACTCAATTCATAGTTGTTATATATTAAAGATCGTGTTATGTACGCCAAGTTGCTTAACAATCAGTAACCCAAGGCTGAAAACATTACTGCTGTTAGACCTATCAATAGGGTGGTCTACCCTGATAATCAATACGTGATGCTACTGTGTCTGCGGTTATAAACTACATTCGTGTTTACTATATCATATTAACATTAATATATCGTTCGCGAAATAAAAGTTGTACCGCTGCGGCTATACTTGCCGTCGGAATTAATTACGGCATATGAAGCCTATAACGTAATATATTAAATCGCCGTAATGCCGTAATTATTTAATGACAAATATACAAAATTACGCAAAGAAAGTAAATATTTTTTTTTATTATTATGGCATAGATAATTTGTAATCCGTAAATCTATAATATTTAATCTTGATGTTTTATTAGATATAAAATCCAATATTTCGTAATACCGTAATTTCAATTCGGCAATTCCGACGGCACCTATACCGCTGCCTATTACAACAAAGTAAACATCATTTTCAATTCTTAATAACCGAAAACGTAAATTGTAGAGATAACGTAAAAAAAAATCAAAATTAAATATTTTAGCATATGTTACTTAGTATACAGCATTTGACACCAAAACAAAACCTTTTTGATGGCGCATAGCATTGATACATCGTCATTTCCATTTCTAGCTATTTTAATATTAAAAAGATGTATATATTTTCAAACAGAACAGATAATATAATAAACATAAAGTTCGTTTAAAGTGCTTTAAGCTTACAGAATCAGCCATCAGGGGTAATAAAACGGAGACTTGTTGATAAATCGATAATATTTTCAACTTCTAATTCATTATCATTCACTCCTTCTAAGTTAAACAACCTAAAATCAGAATTTTAATTTATTTGTTAACAAAAAAAAAATGATCACGTGCCTGAGTCTTTGGAATAAAATGAGGAATTTTTTCCAGAATTTTTTTATAAGGACAATATAAAGTGTAACATTTTAGCCAAATAATTTTATTTATTTATTATTGATTAAATATGCAAAAATATAATTCAAAAGGTTTAAATACCAAATTAAAATTATAAAAGGCTTAACACTTAAGAACGCCATCAATCAAAATATTAAAAAGCCATAAAAGCATTAGGCAAAAAAGCCATTAGTCAAATCAAAATGTCTTAGTATTTGATGAAAATGGCTTGTATTTGACAAAAAAAGCTTAATAGAAGACTTTATATTGTGTATATATATATACTGTAGATAGATAATAATTGAAATTTAAAGTTATAACATTTTTAACCAATAAATAATTTAATATTAGATAATATTTTTTTATTATTAATCAAATTTGCAAAAAAAAAAAAAATAATGCAAAAGGTTAAATATGCAAAAAAAAAATTAATGAAATACTAATGGGCTTAGCAATTAAAAAAGCCACAAATCAAAATATTTAATAAAAAAGCCATAATTCAAATATTTAGTAACAAAAAGCCACTATTAGTTATTAAGTAATTAACAAAAAAGAAATATTAAACAAAAAAGCCATTAATCAAATATTTAGAAATAAAGCCATTAGTTAAACACTTAATAAAAAGCCATTAATTAAATATTAACAAAAAAGCATTAGTCAAAAAAAGCCATTAGCCAAATCAGCCTAAAATCAGTATTGATATTTACAGTTAACAAAATGGCTTGGTAATTGACAAAAATGACTTGAAATTTAACAAAAAAAGCTTCTTTAAATTTCAAATTATTCATGATTCGATTTGATTCGCCGATCATGGGATGTGGCTATGTAATAATGACGTTGCCCACTACTAAAAATTTTGAAACAAAAATATAAAATTATGAAAAAACCACTTCAAATTAAGTGTGTGGTTATGGTGTTGTACTTACAAAAAGGAAGTGGCTGGAAATCACATATAAGATCATGTTTCCTAACGCTAACGGCTAATTTTCGCAATTTTCCAAATTTTTAATACGCTAATCATTTTGTGCTACTGATCGGCAAATCACGAGATATAATAAGGTAATATTTTTAACCGATAATATGAAAATTTATATAAAAGTTTTAATAATGTATACTATTTTGGGATTTATTGAAGTACGATCGATATTTAGTTGGCCAGTGACGTTTACATTTACATTTTAATTTCATTGTGGATCTTTTACTTTGACATATGACGACATACAAAAGTAAACGTAAAATTTTTATTGAAAAAAAATTTCGGAATTCTGCGATACAACTTCTGAAATTCTTTTTTTTTTAAAAAAAAAATCGGCAATATTTTTTCTTTTGAGAAACGAGAAAAAAGGATGCACTTTTTCATATGATTCATATAGGTTATTTAGGCTAATGTTTTTTTTTTTTGTTAAAAAAAAAAAAAATTTATTTAAACAACAAAAGATGAATGACGGATGACTAATTCCGAAAAACGCCAATATGCATTCATTGGAATTTTCGATTTTAATAATCCTTTAAGAAAAAAAGTATTAGTAGATTGTAATTTTGAACTAGCTAAAATCGATAAAAAATAAAGATTTTTCAAAGTTCCCATGACACCTTTCTTTTGTGTGAAAAAAAAAAATTGTAGAACTATGCAATACATTTCTTGGCATGTTTAAGTTTTAATGACATAATTGTTTATTCCTAATTCTGTAATTGATTTTAAAAAAAAAATTTCATATATTTTTATAATATTTTTATAATAACGACACAAAAATGGGTTTTTTGACCCTTATTCTTTGTCTTTTTGTAGAATTTCATTATTCTATAAGTTGCATATCATACGATTATGACGATCCTCTTGTTTTCTTTTTATGGTTTGCACAATTCCTTTTTAGAAGCCTAGAATAAACATATGGCATCTCATTGCCTTTGGTCGTTAAAAACCCAAAAGGGTAATAGAAAATTTAACAATCCGGCCCGCATTAAGATTTTTTTGATCTGCATCATTATTAATGATCTTGCCTAGAATTAAAAAAAGGGGGGATGATCTTCATATTTATTTATTAATACATAATGCAATAGGTTTTGAGGGCAAAATTTACAATATATTGTTTATATTAACGTAATATATAATCTATATTATATATCTGTATCACAATATGTTTATTTGAATTTAAAACAAAGAACTTTGTTTCAATATTAATATCAAAAATTTTTTTCTTTCATCACGTGAGATTTTTACGTGAGATTTTTACGTGAAATTTTACGTGAAATTTTACTGATGATAATTCGAGATGGTAATCATGGGACAAAATTATCATTAAAACGAAAAAGTATATATATTTAAGCAAAAAAAAAACTGTAAAGAAGTGACAAAATATTACTAAAAATATTAAAGAATAAAAATATTATATATATAAAAAATTTATAACCCATAAATATTTTCTATATAATTAAATGGAATTTGAGATTGGGATTTGGAATTTGGATGGGATGGGTTTGGGATTTGGGACTGATATGGGATTGGAATGAGTATGGGATTTGGGATTTGGGATGGGATGGGATTTTAATTGGGTTGCAAGTATACTCCAGACTATGATAAGATAGGAAGATTTTACCATTCTTTTTGAAGCATCCAAATGTCACAATTGTTTACAACATCGGAAGAGGTCAAAGAACAAGAACGACGACTCAAATTGAATTGCTGAAAGCCGCAATTTAATAAAAAAAATACGAAAGACATCAACATCAAATTCACAAACTGCTTGTTAACATTTTTTTATTGAGAACATTCGTAAAATCGATTTGACAATTTTGTTTTTCTCGCATGGAACCAAACTGCCAATTTGATTCTTATGCATTGAAACGGTAGCGAGCTAGAATATCTAAATTCATACCGCGTTCATTTATATGACTATTTTAATTTTACAAATTACAACTATGTAAGAGTTCGGATTCAGCTTACAGTATTTCACCGAGTCAACTTACTGACAGAATTCACCGAAAACCATTTCATCGACAGAATCATTTTAACGAAATCAATGATTCACCGAAATCATTTCACAAATTATTAAACTGATTTTTCTTTTAAATAATAATATTTTTTTTATAACTAATTTTGATGTTAAGAGTATTATTTTAAAACATTAAGTATAAGTATTTCGGTTTTTTTTATTTAGAATAAATACATTATGCAATTAGTGCTTATAAACAATTTTATGATATGATATTATACGTTATACGTTATGGAACTCGATAGATCTTCGTAATTAATTTTTTATTTTTTTATTTATTTATTGCTTTATAAAATTGCTTAGTATGACAAAAAAATTATTATAGTAAAAATATTTAGAATATGGATATGGGATATGGGATTTGGATTGGGAGATTGGGATTGGGATTTTGAAATGGGATTATGGGATATGGGATCATTGGAATGGGATGATAGGATATGGGATGGGATATAGGATGGGACGGGATGTGGGATTTCCAATTCCATTAATATGGGTGGCAAGTAGGAAGTGGATTCCATCCAAATTGGCTGTTTTAATTACAGGACAATGCAAGATTTTCTTGTTATATATTTTTTCTAATTTTAGACGCTTAAATAATATCTTAAATAATTTAATAAATCAATGATGGTGCTGCGGGAAGTCTGAATACATTCCACTATGTTCGATGACGTCATGTCCGTTATTCTGCTCATCATTATTCTGTTAGATAACGGACATTACTTCGGACTTAATAAAGGTTTTCAGTCTTTATCTCTGAAAATAATTTGTTAAGTGACGCCTTCCGAGCTAGCGAAAATTAAGAGTACAAGTTTTGTTGTGTCACTGATCAAAGTGACATCAATTTTTTATATATTAATATAATTGCGCAAGTTGTTAATTAATAAAATTTTTGCTATTTTATAGTAGTACATGCTTAATTATAAAGTACATTACCAACGTTCATTAAAGACAAACTTTTTCATTGGAAAAATCTTTTCAGCCTATCAAAATATGCAAACAAATCAAACAATAAATTTCATCTACTGCGCTCGTTAAAAAAGAGCAAAAAAAAAAAAATACAGAACTCCGAAATATTATCCAAAAACAATTTAGAATAATCTATTGCGCGAGCAAAAAAAAAAAAAAAAAAAAAAAACTATATAACAAAAAAAAAAAAAAAAAAAAAAAAAAAACACTAAAAAAAAAAAACAAAAAAAAAAAAAAAAAAAGAAACCCCAAAAAAAAAACAAAAAAAAATTAAAAAATAATTAATGGAAAAAAAAAAAAAAAAAAAAAAACAGAACTCTATTGCGCGAGAAAAAAAAAAAAAAAAAATACAAAACTCCGAAATATTCATCCAAAAACAATAAGAATAGTAGTACATAACAGATAAAGAAAGCTCCATCATTTACTGCGCTCGTTATAAAAAGAGCAAAAAAAAAAAAAAAAAAAAAAACGAACCTCCGAA